>LPNX010015237.1:0-22261 GCA_001517045.1 Pseudotsuga menziesii | reverse complement strand
TACAATCTCAACTTCAGGTTTTAAAGTGATACAATGACAGTATCGCAGCTTCAATTTGCAGCAATACAGGGAGAAGAAATTCAGTACATGGTCTTCCAAAAGACAGAAATACAATTTTTATGGCAGTGTACAAACATAGAAAATAAGTTATGCAACCGCTTACAACAATATTTTCAATTCTTCATCGACTACACTCAAAAATCTAGGGTTTATGAATCAATATTAATGGAACAGCACCAGCAATGTGCCAAAAAATCTCCAAGATACCCGCAGCTTTTAACACAGTATCCAGCATGACTCGCAGCAGCTTGAAAAACTTGCAGGAAGCTTCACGCAAGAAATTAGGGTTTCCACCCTGGAGAGGACGCACCAATATTGAGGCTGAGTCTTTACGCGTTCCACCAACAGTATTCTCAGTCTTCAGAAATCGCAGCAGCATTTCAGTGGGTGCGCTCTAGTTTTGTTCAATGTTCCAGTAGTATGCAGCAAGCAAGAGTATCCACGTGAATATTTAAACAAACATTCTTTCACAATATAGCAAGAGTCTTCAATATATTGGTGAGCATATACATAAAATTCTTCATCATAACGCAGCATACAATAATCTCCAGCATACATAATTTCTCCAATATATCAGTCTTTATTCATTTTTCAGATAACCCATTACTTTTGTTAGTTGTGCGATTCTTACTGAGTCCATTTGTAAATGCCTTGTTGCGTTCTATTGATCTACCCCCATCAAATGACCTAGATGTTCCCTTTGTGCTCTTTAAAACGGTACTGGCATTACATTGAAATATAAATACCAGCAGCATATATTATTGGAATATAAATAAAAAACTCACGCAGCATATATTATATCACTCATCATAAACACTGACAGGTCTCCACGCTGATGGGTCGCAGCTCCACGCAGGTTCACCACACAGGCAGTCACCATTCAGTCTTCAATACCATTCTTCAATGCACAATCACTCCACGCAGGCTCAGCAGGCTCATACTATCTCCATGAGCAGTCTCTCCACGAGCAGGTTCTGGCTGAGTCTTCAAAAAAAACGTGGAATAGATATATCACAACGCAGTCGATAGGTCACTGAAGGGCATCTCCAGATCAACGCATTCTCCAGCGCGTGAAGGCAGTAATCTCTTCACGCACAATACTCAGTCAGCTTCACAATTCTCTAGGCAGGTCTTCACGTTCAGTCTTTAAAGTTATGCAGCCAAATCGCAGGTCTTCACGTTCAGTCTTTAAAGTTATGCAGCCAAATCGCAGCATTCTCCTCCACGCGGTCTTCAAAGTTATGCAGCCGAATCGCAGCCTTCAACAGGCCTTCAACGCAGTCCACACAATCAACTTCGGGACTCACAATCTCAAATCGCAGCTTCAATCTTCACACAGGTTTCCACGCAGGTCCACGCAGCCAGCATTCACGCAGGCACTCTCCACGCAGGTCTCCATGTAGGAGCAGTCTTCAGCACTCAATCAGCCTTCAAGAAAGCAACGGCACCATCTCCAACGCAGCATTAAAATGATATACCAGCACAATATATCATCCACCAGGCAGCTCAACGCATTCTTCACCAGGCAGACTCTTCGCAGCCTTTAACATGTATTACAGCCTCAAGATACAAATAAATGCAGCACTCTCCACAATAATGCATGCACGCAAACTTGCAGGAGAAACGGCCAAGGTCTGATAACGCAGGGAGAATGGCAGGCATGCAATGCAGCCAGGAGTTATGGCAGGCGGGTAGCCAGGCTCTGATACCACATGATGGTAATAACTCCCGATTCTATTCATCTATTCATGGCTAAGCATTCATTTATACATTCATGTGACGGTTTATTTCACCTTCCGTCCAGCCTTTTCGGCTTCCAACTATTCCTATTTATTTATTTACAATATTATAATCCCTAACGGATTATATTCTAACATAAATGATGGCGTGATTGCACCCAAACATCCTGTGTGAGTTGCGTTCTTCAAACTACGCACTCTGGATGGAAAATAAAATAGGGTCAATGCTCTAAGCTTTAGAGGAACTGTAAAGATTTCTGTTGCACTAAAATTAATACTCTACAAGATTAGCGTCATTTGAAGTTGGTCTAGTTCACACATGTTGTATGCATGAAAGATTTTGGAATCGGAAGGTGACAGTATCATCTGACATATTTCAGAGAAGCTAACTCCTCATTGATCTGGCATGTGGGAGCTCGGTGTGGTATTCACAAGAAGAGTAGGTAAGGATTTATTTCAAGAATTTTCTTCACAAACAGCAATAGATCCAATTGATTATGCTTGTTGATCCGCGTTCCTGGAAAAGGTCATTAAACTCCTACGATGGTTTGGTATTAAACTGTTTTCATTAATTTTCTGTGGAAACCTACATGGTTGTTTACTTACCTTCATCATGGCTTGAATGTGATTGAGAGATTTTTGAAAAGTCCATCCTCCAATTAGGAAACTTGCCTCTTGGATTCGTTGTGTATATATTCATGGGGATTCAACTTTTTCGTGTGCTAGATGGGGGTCAAACCTATGACTGCATGAATGAGTATGTGATTTTTTCCAGTGGGAAAGGTAGAGGACATGTATTGGTGATATATTGTGATTCTGAATACAAAGCAACAATTTTGTTTGTATCTGTCAGCGGGTTTTTGAGAGGTTTCCAGTCATTTTGTCTTTGAAAAGATGCCAGCATAATTTTATCTTTGGAGTAACTTCCATCCTGACTTCCTTGAACATGCAAGCTAGTGTAGTTATGTTGCTTATACACTCTTGCCTAGCGATTGAGAGTGCCCTTGTTCTATTGCTTGGAGACTGCAATATTTGATGGTGGATACATTGCATCAGACTTCAACGTGAATTTTGGTTGAGAGCTCGAAGTTTCACTTTGACTATCCATGAGATCCCTAACAAATATCCTCAGCTATATGAAACTTTGAATATAAATGTCCTCAGCCATAGTTAATTTGCAAGTGAGAAGATTCATTATGGGTGGATCCCTTTTTGGAAATGATTGTCAACAATTAAGTATATATATACACTTGAGAGTTCATTCATGAGCACTGACACATCTTGTAATTGAGACATATTCTCATCATTTTGTTTCTAATGGAGGGGATGATGAATAGTCATAAACAAGACAAGCGAGAACAAGTGACCATGCATCAGATCTACAACCTTCATTTAGTAGAATATTGCACCAGATTCTATTAACCTTCTCAAATGTTCCAAGAACCTATGATCTAGAGTTGTCCCCAAGTTCCATATTTTATGCCAACTTAAAACCACTCATTTAGTAGAAGAAAGTCAACTTTTAATAACCTTTTTGGAATGTTCCACTAAGAACTTCTTAGCATTCAAGCCAAGTTCCATAGTTTGTGGTCATCCTTAAACCACCTTCATGGTTCATGATTCCTAGTTGTTGAAATCAAAAGTTTGTGGTTACCTTAAACCACCCAATGTAATACCCTCTAGTTTAGCCCCTAGACATATTAGTATTATTATTATGTTGAATATCATGGCACAAGGTTCCAAGACTATGGTTGCACATTATCATTATTATCATTATGTTAGAATTATTAATCAATTATAAAATAAAACAACTGGATCGACCTATGCTACAAAGATAGTACGAGGAACCATGATGTTACCAGAAAGGAGTTGTGAGAAAAGTGTTACCTTTGTGTTTGCATCTATTGATATGTTATATACCCTCCTTGTGGACTTGGTGGACCCTCTTGGCTATGTATCCTCACATGTTATGTTACTCATTCGCTTCATTTATCCCGAGATTACTTTTTATTAGTGTTGGACTCTCTCTCTCTCTCACCTAGTGCACCTATTGAGTTGGGTTAGTGTGTTCATTTGGTGGTTTTGTAACTCCTTTGTGGAGATTACACTTGGTTTTGTAACCCCCACTTGTACAATTGTGCCCTTATTGGCTACTTTTAGCCTTGACACCTAAAAATTTGTGTAAATACTTGTGTAACTCCTTGTGTTTTGTTATAACTCTTATTTTCTATTTTTGGAATGTAACTCATCTTGTGTCTCTGGCTTTATCCCAATTCAAATACCTCTTGAGGAAATTCAGTTTTTCTTGTGTTGACTAGTAGGTGATTCATTGTTCTTGATCTTGGCTATTGTTACATGTGAATTGAATTTTACTACTCTTGGTATGAGATTTTACTAGTTGATGCGCCCTTGTTGAGTCTAGGCCTAAGCTGAGTTACTATAGAGCCACTGGTATTTGTTTTAAAATTACATCTAGAAATCTTGGATTCGAAGTGATGCGGAATCCACTTGCCATGGATTTGAGATTGGACTATTATATACTTGAAGTTTTGTCTTGGAATTTGTTATAAAGATCTTGGATTGTGTATTGTGAGTGATGTAGAATCCACATGTAATTGTATTTGAGGCGGGATTTTTTTTTTTATTTTTTTTTATATTTTTTTATATTTTTTTTTGGTCTTGGAGCCTCCAAGTGGAAATCAAGGGAGCATTTCCATTCGGTTTTCCTTAGAGTGGATTTTGTAGAGCAATTTCCATTAGGTTGTGGTTGGACTAATTTCCTAGAAACTTTGCCATGTAATTTTCATTGGAAATCTTGGATTAGGGGTAATGTGGAATCCACTTGCCAATGGATTTGTGGTTGGATTTATGTTGTAGTATTTTTGTTGATTGCACTCTTTCTTGTGTCATCATGGTTTCGTCTTGGGGGAGACCATTGCAAAGTAAGACTTTGGATTGCATTGTGTCTACGGTTGGGTGGAATGCAAGGTTGCATATTTTACAAGATAAATTCTCTATTTCATTTATATTTCATTTTTTTGAGTTCTAATATGATGTTTATATGGTTTCAGAGTAAATGTTTGACAAAATGTATGAGCAAAATGCGGAATAAATATCACATGAATTTTGGTTAAATTGTGTTATTTGGACAGAAAATAGATAGCTAGTTTTTGTAATTGTGAGCAAGTTGTTAGAGTAAATGTTTCTTTGGTACTTATACTATATATATGATATATTTTCCCCTGTTACTTATATTTTATTTATCTCAAATTTACAATATCATTGGAATGATAAAAAACACCTCTCTACAATGTTTTTAGCTTTTATTCAAATACTAGCTTACCGACTGAGCTGTTTTATCTAGTTTTCAGACTTGGCATGATAAGTGTCTGTGAAAAATCCTAAGTGAGATATTCAATATTAGATCTTATACTTACACTTGAAATGCACGAATAAGTGTGGGGAATAATTCCTAGATAATCCTTAGATTTTCTTATTGAAATTCTAATTTAATTTTCCAATTGCTAGTTCATTCATAGATAAAATGTATACATGATATGTACCTATGGTAATATTAAAAATACACGGTATTCAGAGTTGGAATGGATTACCAATGATTCTATGAATAATCTATACATTTGTCTTGCTTATTTCCTCACATTCTAGTCAAATCGGAAAAGTAGGTCTAGCTAGTCGGCGAATCAATAAGACGACTCTTTATGAGTATAAACTTACAATCATTTGAATTTAGGTTACTTATTATATTCTTCCCATGAGTGATAGTAGTCATTACTTTCTTATCGTTTCACATTTAGGAACTAGAAACAAAAACTAGCTTCATTTCGGTTAAAATTGGTAACTAGTTTGTAGATTTTAATCTCCGTTTAGTAATTTATGGAATGTACATCCATATTCTTTGTTATTAGCATTTTATTTAGCGTTTTATGTATGTTATAGGTGGATACTTTTCCGGTGTGATCATTTTCTTATGAATTCTTCAGTTTTGGTTTAGCCGATCTGATTCAATTCCTTGCAATAAATGTTAACTATTTGAATTGGAGTTTGGTTGAAAGAATCATCCTTTATGTGAAAGGATATGAACTACAAATATAACTTTATTTTTCTTTACATGAATACTTAAATATGTGTATAATGGTTGTAGGTTCAGTTTTTTGGTTTAATGACATGGTTATAGCTTGACTTTGTGCAAGACTAGGTGTTTATTACGCTGAGAGGTGCTTTCTACAGCTCAAATGGGTTAGATGTTGTGTAACACTTAGGTGGCACATGTAGGCTCAATAAAAAAATAATAAAAAGTAAAAAAAAACTTATAACATGTCGCCTTATAATTAAAAAAATAAAAAATATTATACTCATATAATTATACAACCATATTAGGGAAATACTCACAATCTTATCAATTCAGTAGTAAAATTCAATTGACTTGAGTAGTAAAAGGAAAAATTGTAGGGAAAAAGAAACCTTCAATAATAGTTTTATTTTTGGTCAACCAAGGCTCCCAAGAGCATCTCTTTTGCTCACTTTAGCACATTACAATGGATTATTACATCCATATTTATAACTCTCTTTAAATGCAAATATAACTAGCAAGAAACCAGGGGCCACTAAAACCATGTTCCTTAAACCACTTACATCCTTGCTCATTCCCAATTCAAGGTTAACCCTAACATGTAAATGTTCATTTTTAGTTATAAAGAAGAACAAGTCATTTATCAAAAACATTTGGATAAATGTTTAAGATCTTCATTTGATGGTAAAATGTTTTCAAATTCCAATTTATTATTTTACTCATTAACTACTCTTAATATTCATTATTAATTTTAAAGAAAGACAAGTATAGCAAATTTTGAAAAATTGTTTGATTATATGAGTATTAATGTTACTCAACTCATTCTTTTACTGATATTTACCCTATTTTAAAATTACTTAGCAAGTTAGCCATTTCCCTCCCAAGTAGGAATACTTATTAGACATTTTTGTAAATTAAAAAGGGTTTGCACCTCAAGAGGACTTGATCCCTCCGGACGCTTGGTAGAGCCATAGTTAAGATGGATCTATACTGGTATTGGAAAACTAGTTAAGTAGTCTTGTGGACTCTCTTTTGAAATTATTATGACTATTTTTTGTAATTTTTGTAATTAGGAATTATTTACATATAATTAGATGTTATTAATCCATTTGGATTGATAATATATGGATATTTGTTAAACAATTGCATTTGTGATAAGGGTCATCATTTGCACACCAAGTGTTGTTATGTGTCGTAATTAACGCCTTAATTATTTGTTAAGTGTGAATAAGAATAATTAGTGTTTAGAAGTGGTCATCATCTTTGATATGGATTGGATTAACTTTTGATGATTGTATATGATGTTAATAATACTTCCCATTCCTTATATTATATGTTGGATGTGTTAATAAATCTATATTAAATTATTGTCAATTATTGGGTTTTTTGTCGCAGTTAATTTTGAAAAAATAGAAATTAAATGTTTATGGTTTATCCACTGCACTAAAATAATATAATTATGCTTATAGAGATAATGATATGTCTATAAGACACTTTGATAGCCCCAGGGGACATTACAAGTGGTATCATAGCTTAGGTTCTAACACTATCACTATTAGGCCTTCTACAGAGTTATGATCTTCTATATAGGTGCATTTAGAGTTTCTAAATGTTCTTAGGAAAATAAATGTAACCTCCTTTATGTTAATGGAAGAATCACAAGCCTCACTTCAGATATCAGTTTGATTATATTTATATTTCTTTTTAATTTCAAATGTCAAGATATTATGGATATGTTAGTATATGTAATATATTATCATAGATGAGTATATAGGTTGTATGGTGATATGTAATGATGTAAGATATATAAATGTGATGTAGTATTACTATTACTAATATGAAATGTTATTAATGGGAGATATACTCTCTATTTTTCATTTATTTATTCCCTTAAGGAAACACTTTTATGTGTATGGGCATGCTTTGCCACATGAATGATTAACTCCTTGTCTATTTTAGGAATGGGACACTTGTCTAAATGGTGTTTTCCATTCTCCTTCTTATTTTATGCATGTAGTATGTTTTTATACTATTTATTAATTATTGCTATCCTAAATTTTCTAATTAGTTAGTGGTGAAATTTCCACTTGGAGGTAGGTATAGATTTGGGTTATTCTTGTCTATTTTTGGAGGAAATGTGTCATTTGTCTTTAATGGTTCATATTATCTTTTATTTATTTATTTTACTTATAGAGACTTAACTACTTGTCTATTTTTTGAGCAATGAGCAACTTGTCTGTAATGGTTCATATTCTCTTTTATTTATTTATTTTACTTATGAAGTTGTAACTCCTAGTCTATTTTTGGAGGAAATGAGCCACTTGTATTTAATGACTCATAGTCTCTTTATTTTATTTTATGTGTGTAAGTAGGTAGTATTTATAGTATTACAAGTATGTGATATTATGAATATACTATATGTATAGAGGTGAACATATGTAATGAAGTAAGTGTAAAATTTGGAAGTGTTTGGAGGTATTTGGAAGCGTTTGGAAGTATTTGAGAATATTTAAGTGTTTAGAAGTATTAGGAAGTACATTGTGATTAGAAGTTCTATGTTAGTATATATGGTATAACGCGCATCTAATATGATAGAATTGGGTTAAGTAATAAAACTGTTGTAATTGTATGGATAGTATGTTGTATATATGATTAATAATAATATGATATATGATTGAAGAATTATAATATGTATATAGACAAAATGGGTGTATGTATAGAACTGATACATAGCAATAGTAAGTATAGTGTATGGTATGAGTGTATGATGTTGTGTTGTATAACGAGTAATTATTTAATTGTAGAATTTTAGAATATCTTGGGTGGTAGGATGTTGTTTGTTTGAGGTTCCTATGTATTTACTTTGATTGATAAGTAGTGCGCTACATGCAAATTAGCAATGTAATGTATTATTAATATATGGATATTATATATATTGTCATATGCTAATAATTATATATAATGTTGTGATAAAGTGTAACTATTCAATGTGATTGTTTTAGTTGATGTATGTTGTTTGATATTATTGGTTGCTATGTGATGTTATTGATTGGCATTCGTTGATTAATGGTTGATACATGTATGCCACTGTCATCACCGTATATATGCCTATTATTGGTTTTCCTTGGCTGATATTGTTTTTATGTGTATGATTGATGTATTATAGTTGATGTATTTTGGATTATGTATTTTGATTGATGTATTATGATCATTTTGTTTTTCTTGATGAATCCTCATTAATGTATTCTAGTTGATGTATTTTGATTGATGTACTGTGATTGATGTTTGTATGGTTAGTTAATGCATGTATGGTTGTCATTGGTTGATATTACATTATCGATATATGATTGACATATGGTCGAGGTATTATGAATTGATGATTGACATCTGTATGAATGATGTATGCATGATTTATATTGGTTGATGTTACCAGTTGATACTTATCACTATTAGTTGATTTATAATGGATTTTTGAATGATATTTAAAGAATACTTATTCTTTGTGTTGAGATGAAAAGTAGTATGTTTAACTACTAGTCGTTATGGCCCTTTTTTGTTTGTAGTTAGATTGGAAATGTTTCATATAAGTTTGATTTTCATGTTACATTAAAATGCAAAAATTATTTAGGTGATATTTGTGATATTCATGAGTCTTTATTGAAAGGTATATGTTAAATTTTCTTCAAAAGTTGTTATTCCAAAACAAAAGGATCACTGAAAGAAAAATAAGCAAAACAGAAAAGAGAACACAAAGAGTTATCTTGGGAAACCCTCGTGGGTGAGAAAACCCAACAAAAATTGCTCGATATAGACTTCAACCAAGTACACTGTAAGACCCAAGAAATAATACTAGACAACTTGATACAAGTGTGATCTCACTGGATATTTTTAGCGTTGACACCTCAAAATGTTTTGTAAATCCTTTTGTAACTCCTTGTCTAAATCCTTGTGTAACTCCTTATGTAAATACTTTTGTGTATCCTTGTGTAACTCTTATTTTTTATTGTTGGAATTTAACTCATCATGTATGTCTCTGTTTCTCCCAATTCAAATTACTCTTGAGGAAATTCGATTTTGCTCGTCTTGGCTAGTCTCTGTTGATTCATTGTTCATGCTCTCAGATTGTGTTACCAGTGAATTCAAGTTTTCTACTCCTGGTATGAAATTTTTTTGGTTGATGCACCCTTGCTGAGCATGTGCCCAATCTGAGTTAATGTAGAGCCACTAGTATTTTTCCTAGAATTTCCTCTAAAAATCCTATGTTGAAAATGATGTCGAATCCACTTTTCACTGGATTTGAGGTTGGACTATTATATACCTTAAGTTTTTCCTTGGAATTTCCTTTAGAGATCCTAGATTAGGAGTGATGTAGACTCCACTTTCCATTGGATTTGAGGTTCGATTATTTTTTGACTTTTTTTTTGTCCTTGAGCCACTAAGCTCGCCATGGAGTAAGGAGTGACTTGCCATTGGTTTTCCCCTAAAGTGGAAGTCATAGAGGAATTACCATTGGGTTTTGGTTGGACTAATTTCCTGAAAAATTTGTCCTGGAATCACCACTGGAAATCCTAGAATGGGGGTGAGGAGGAATCCACTTGCAATGGATTTATGGTTGTATTTATGTTGTAGGATTGTGGTTGAGTGCAATCTTTATTGTGGCATCATGGTTCTAGATTTTGGGTGACCATTGAAAAGTGAGACTTTGTCTTGCATTGTGTCTACAACTGGGTGGAATGTGGCACGATCGATTTCGGTTGCGTAATGCAAGAAAATTTCTCTATTTCATGCCATCTATTTCATTTGTTTGGGTTCTAATCTTATATTTATATGGTTTCAAATGGAATTTTTGAAAAAATGTATAAGCTAAATGTGGAATAAATATCACATGAATTCTAGTTAAATTGCGCTACTAGTTTTTTGAGAAAAAATAGATAGCTAGATTTTGTAATTGTGAGCAAGTTGTTTGAGTAAGTGTTTATTTGGTACCTCTACTGCATATCTGATTTATTTTTCCATTTTACTTATATTTTATGTATCTCAAATTTACAATAGTATTGGAATGATAAATAAATCTCCCTGCAATGTTTCTAGTTTTTTTTTTGAATACTAGCTTACCGGTTGAGTTATTTTATCTAGTTTTGAGACTTGGCATGATAAGTGTCTATGAAAATTACCGATTGAGATATTCAATATTTTATATAATCCGAGTGAGATAAGTACACTTGAAATGTATGAATAAGTGTGAGATAAGTACAATTTTTACATGCCTATGTTTGAAAATTACCAAGTGAGATAAGTACACTTGAAATGTATGAATAAGTGTGGAATAATTCCTAGATAATCCTTGGATTTTCTTATTGAAATTCTACTTTAATTATCCAATTGCTAGTTCCTTCGAAAGAATTATATTTAGATGGATTTATGACTTTACATGAGAATTGTTTGATGAAATGTATACATGATATGTAAATTTAATAAGACAAAATAAAGTGGTATTTATAGTTGGAATGTGTTATTAATGATTCTATGAATAGTCTATACATTTGTCTTGCTTATTCCTTCAATTTCTAGTAAAATCAAAGAAGTAGATCTAGCCAGTTGGTAAATTAAGAAGAGGACTGTTTATGATAGGAAAGGTACCGGAATTTGACTGTAGGTGAATTATTATATGATTTAAATGAGCTAAAATAATCCTTATTATATTATTTCCATGAGCTACAATAATCATTACTTTCTTATTGTTTTGCATTTGGGAACTAGAAACAGAAACTAGCTTCATTTAGGTGAAAATTGGTAACTAGTTTGTAGATTTAAATCTTTGTTTCAACATTTATGCAATGTACATCCATATTCTCTATTATTAACATTTTATTTGTAATTTATTTGGATAATTTTTCAAGTTTTATAATTTTCTTAGGAATTTTTTAGTTTTGGTTCAGTGGGTATGATTCAATTCCTTGGGATAAATGTTAACTAGTTGACTTGGAATTTGGTTGGAAGAATCATCGTTTATGTGAAAAGATATGACCTACAAATATAAATTTATTTTTCTATACTTTCATGATTAAATTTTTATATAATCTATATAGGTTCATTTTTTGGGTTTAATGGCATGGTTACAAGTTGACTTTGTGTAAGACTAGCTGCTTGTATTGGAAAACTAGTTAACTAGTCTTAAGGACTCTCTTTCATAATTACCATGATTAATTATTGTAATTTTGGTAATTAGGACTTATTTTCATGTAATTATATGTTATTAATACATTGGTATTGGTAGTATATGATTATTTGGTAAACAATTGTATTTGTGAAAAATGTAGTCATTTGTGCACTAAGTGTCATTATGTGTCGTAATTCAGACCTTAATTACTAGGTAACAATGAATAAGAAAAATTAGACTTTAGAAGTGGTTTCCATCTCTTATATGGATTCGATTGAATTTTCTGTGATGTTAGATTATTTTAAGAATCCTTCCCATCCCGTAGATCAGAGGTTGGATGTGTTAATAATTTTATATTAAATTATTGTTAATTATTGGATTTGTGTCGTAATTAAATTTAGATAAATAGAAATTTAATGTTTATGGTTTATCGGTTGCACTAAAATAATCTAATTATAATTATACATATAATTATATGTCCTCGATACCCTTCTATATTCTCGGGGGACATTACACCCATATAGTAGAAAACTTCGACTTCTACTATCCCCCTTTGGTTAGTGGTCATCGAAACCCACTACTTCAGAGAGCAATTGCAGTTAGCAGGAGATGATAACTTCTGCTACCTTACTTGGAGAATTTAGATTGTCAAGTTGAATATATTCAACTTTGTACAGTTGGATTTCTCTTGATTTCATCTCTTTTTTCTTGGACTCATATACAAGCCTTTGGATTAAGTGGGGGTTTATTGGAATATAATCCATTGGGATTAGTGAAAGTTCATTGGGAAGACCAAGAGACATATTGGAAGATGAAACCAAGATGCATTCTCATTGTATATGCATGTATATTTGGATAATGAGAACTCATTTTTTGCACTCAAGCCTAAACTTGTGATATTGGTTGTGCCTTCTCCATTTGAGTGTGTATCTTTATGAGGCACCTAAAAATACTAATGCACTTCATACTGGTTGGTATACTCGATGCACTTTGTGAAATTGGTTGAAGTACTTGGTGCATTTCATGTGCATGATTGATTGGAAAACATGTTTAATTCATATCATGTATCTTGGTAGAGTATGTATATAATGCAAGTCATGAATTTTTCATGCATTTTAAGTAACTTAGTGTATGTGCATAATGCATGATTAAATTTGAATTTGAATAAATTAGAATTTGTTTTGGGTAGATGATTTTCAACTGTTTTGATTTCATGTACTTTTGATGTATGTCACTTATCCTAGGTGAAGTAGAGGGAAATTGAATAAAAATATATTTATTTCATGTGGTTATTTCATGGAAATGTTGAAACATTTCATGTGATTAATTAGAATTTTATTTCTTGAAAGATTAATTTTATGTTGAACAATATTTGTGTGTGTGTGTGTGTGTGAGTGAGAGAGAGAGAGAGAGAGAGAGAGAGAGAGAGCAAGAGAGAGAGATGTTAACCATGTGGTCATTGAAATGTGAAGAAAGTATCTTTGTAGAAGAATAACATGATGTACCAGAAACATGATTTACCAATAACATGATGTACCAAAAAACATGATGTACCAAAAACATGATGTACCAAAAAACATGATCTACCAAAAACAAGATGTACAAAAACAAGATGTACCAAAAACATGATGTACCAAAAACAAAAAGTAATTAAAAAAATTCACGACGTCTCGTTATTATTTTTTTAAATTCATATAGGCTCATACAATAAAAACTTTAAACCAAATAAAAAGTTAAAAAAACTATGTTGGTTAATGGAAAATAAGAAAAAAAAACATAGATCCATCTTAAAAGTGGATCTATCAAACATAGAGAGGGATCGAATTTCCTTAGGTATGAATTATATTTGGACATGTAAAAAAATTAAGATAAAAAAAAACAACTCAAGAAGTTGGATACCTCTCAGTGCTTAATAGATTTGGTTTTAAGATGGATCTATGTTGGTGTTAATAATATGAATGAATGCCATATGATTTTCAGGTGACTGTATATTTGTTGAATATTGTAGGGATCATCATGAGATTTGAAGGCCTTGCAATGAGGTTTAAAGACCCTGTAATGAGGATTGAAGACTGACCCTTGCTTCCTCGAGTTTACTCGACTAGTAGTGCTTATTTTTTTAGGAAGTGGAGACAAACATGAAAGTAGGTAGTAATGGGAATTCTTGTGGTGAGAAAGATGTTATCTTTATGAGGCATGTATGGGCATGTCTGTGAGACATAAAAGGATGTTATCCTTTTTAGGAACGTATGGACATGTATGTGAAAGTTTGAAAGATGCTATCTTCGTGAGGCATGTATGGGAATGTATATTATTCTTTTGTAAAGACATGTATGTAATATGGATCAAGGACGATGCATTGTTTAATGGGGAGGGGAATGCAATGCCATCTATGTTAATCCCAAAACATTTGTAATATGTTGTAATTGTTTGTTATTGTGGAACTACATGCCGGGACAACGGTGGTTGGGGACTGAGAGAGATTATTACTATTATTTTGTAAATAATTAATTAATAAAAACAATTGGCACAACAAAAACCAAAAAAGTGTATGGGAGGCCTTTATCCACAATGTGAGGGGAATGGGGACATCTCTAGCACTTTATAACTCGTTGGACTAAATTTGTTTATCTCTTATTCCATAACTATGCTTTGGTGACTTTATTAGTTGATGGTCACCCAAAAATCATACAACAAACCCAAATTTTGATTATTTTGGCCTTTAAAATTATTTTAACACCTTATTCTTGGCTTGATGGGTTCCACTTGAGAAATTTGCCCATCTAGTGTTTTTGTAACTCCTTCTTCATTATGACTCATTTTTCTATTCTAGGAAGATTCTTTGGCTTATGTAACTCCTCACCTCACTAATTTGAGTTCCTCTTCCTGGATGAGGTGTCCCCACATTAGTTGGAGTTGGGTTTGGTGTTTTGGAGTTACCCTCCTTGGAATTCAAGTTACATGGGTAGAATTGGAATTAGCTTCTTGTGTTTGAGTTAACCCCCTTTAGTTGACTCGGGTTGGATTATCTTGGTTCTAATTGACCTATTTGGGTTCTATTTTCATTCTTTGGTCTAAAAATCCTTGGTTTATCTCCTTGGGAATGGTTGTTGGTTGGTTTTTGTTCCACCATTCTTGCTGAGAGTTCAGTAATTTTGCGAGCTTGGAAATCCATGTATGCTCTTCTATGTGTGTGAATGGTTTTCTTGAAGGTGTTATATTTTTATCATTCAATCTAGTATTATCTTAGGATCTTAAATGAGAGAATAACTGTTAATTTTTCATCACATTAAGCTAGCATTAAGATCTTAGGATCTTTTCACTGAGAGAATAACAAGTACAGCAATAAAACATAAGCACATCACAAGAGACAAGAGACATAAATAGTTTTCCTTAGGGAAACCATAAAGGAGAAAACCCCACAACTTCCTCTAAGATAGAATCAACACCAAAACAGTAAGAGATCTCCCAAAATAGCAGTAGTCTTCTGTCTTCTGTCTAGTCCCAAAATTTCCTTCTTTAGTAGTGCGCCACACTTGGGAGAGCAAGTGAAGTATTTCCACAATGTGATAAATAGAGAGACTCTCACTCTCTATTTATATTCATCCGTTCAATTGAATTGCCTTTTCACACATAGGCTCAACCTAATGATTACTACTCGAGCCTACACCTTAATTAGTGTATAATAACTCAAGTGCCCCGAAACTGTGGGGACTTACCTAATGACTTGATATGACTTGTTTACATTATTAATCTTCCCGATCGAAACATCGGGGCATGACCACATGACTCAAATACATAATAGAAACATCCCAGAATAAACATCAGGTTACAATACATAAGATACATAGAGGAATGCATTCCGAAGTTACATATACATCAACACTCCCTCTTAACTAGGAAGGTATTCTTTCGACACAATTTTCAGCACTGGTCTTCTTCTCTGTATCAGCTGGATCATCTCATCTTCAAGTCATCTTCGTCTTCAAGTCATCTTCGTTGGATCTAGATCATCTCTCGATATGGATCAACATAGAACATCATCACTGGATCTGGATCATCTCTTGATCTGGATCAAGATAAAACATCATCACTAGATCTGGATCATCTCTCGATCTGGATCAACATCACTGGACTGGATTTGGATCATCACTCGATCTGGATCATTACTGCTGGATCATCATTACTGGATCTGGATCATCACTCGATCTGGATCAATACTAGTGCTATCTCATGATTCTTCTCGTCATAGGAAGTTCTACAGAGCCAGCCCTTTTTCATGCTGGTTGTAGGCCTACCCTCGTGTAGGTCTTCGCCCAGCACTTATATCTGACCTGCTCATCAGAAAGGCACGCCCATCACTCACATCTAATCATGTAGTAAACTACAATCCCATCAGAAAGGCCCAGCACTCACATTCACCAGTATGATAGGACACACCTACTATCATCTGTGAAATGGCTCAGCACTTACAACCACCAGCATGATAGGACACACCTACTATCATTTGTGGAAAGGCACAGCGCTCACATCCACCAGCATGGTAGGACACACCTACTACCATCTGTGGAAAGGCTCAGCACTTACAATCACCAGCATGGTAGGACACACCTACTACCATCTGTGAAAAGGCTCTACACTTACAATCACCAGCATGGTAGGGCACACCTACTACCATATGTGAAAAGGAACTGCACTTACAGTCACCAGCATGATAGGACATACCTACTATCATCTGTGAAATGGCACAGCACTTACAGTCACTAGCATGATAAGACACACCTACTATCATCTGTGACAAGGCTCAGCACTTACATCCATCCAGGCGGGAACACATCCTGCTCACAATGATGGAAGGGCATGCACTCATATCTGATCATGAGGGGAACACATCCCAACAATCATATCAGAATGGCCCCCAGTCCTCCTTGACTGAGCTACCTGGTAACTGACCAGGCACCTCCATTATCCTAGAGAATAGCAGTTGCCCTTACATCCGACTTGCTCGTCGGAATGGCCAACACTCACATCTGACATGGAAGGAACTTAATCCTTTAGCCATGAACAGAATGGTTCAGCCCTTACATCTGATCAAGTGGGAACACATCCCTCTATCACATCAGAATGGCTACTCAGTTCTTACACTGAGTGTTCCTGGTAACTGACCAGAGGCCTCCATTCCTAGAATGGCAATTTCTCTTATATCTGTCCTACTCGACAGAATGGCCAGCACTCATATCTGACATGGAAGGGAGCAACCCTACCACTATGACAGAATGGCTCAGCCCTTATATCTGAACTACTTGTCAGAATGGCTATGGATCTCAGCACTTTCTCTAGGAGGAAGCCTCGATCTGGAGAACACCAAGTCTCTCTCTGAAGTACTCAAAATTTAGCCTAGCCAATGGCTTAGTCAATATATCAGCTATTTGTTCCTCTTTCGCAACATACAGGAGCTTCACCGCTCCTCTTTGCACCATATCCCTAATATAGTGATACTTGATCTCGATATGCTTCGACCTGTCATGAAACACTGGATTCTCTAACAACTTCACGCAACTCTGGTTGTCACAATGTATACAAGTAGCATCTAACTGAAGATCAAATATATCAGACAGTAGCTTCCCCAGCCATACTGTCTCACAACTAGCTGAACAAGCTGCGACATACTCTGCTTCAGTTGTACTAAGTGCCACACAGGATTGCTTCCTGCTAAACCAAGAGATCACACCTGATCCCATACTGAAGCAACATCCCGAAGTACTCTTCCTGTTGATGGCACTGCCTGCCCAATCTGAATCAACATAACCCTCCAGGTTAATCTTCTGATTCGCATCGTACTTGAGCCCATAATCAATTGTACCCTTCAGGTACCTCAGAATATGCTTTCCAGCAATCAAGTGAACACTTCTCAGATCTATCAAGTACAGGCTCAAGGTGTTCACAGCAAAGCAAATGTCTGGTCTCGTGTTTGTTAGGTACATCAATGACCCAATCATCTGACGATACATTGTAGCATCAACCGACTCTGACAAAGCATCACCAATAGCTTCAAGTTCGATGACATAGGTGTGGTCATGCAGTCCATCATCCTGAATCTCTTCAGGATCTCTACTGCATACTTCCCTTGTCCAAGGAAGATCCCATCTGTACTCTGCCACACCTGCATGCCTAGAACAATAGTGCATCGACACATAACAGGAGCATCACTGGTCTTCTGTCTTCAACCTTGAAGCAAAGGTTGAAATCCACTTTACTCTAAGTAAGGCCTAGAATCATCAGTAATCTGCCCATCCTGTCGTACCATGTCAAACCTCAGGATCTTCTGCAATCACTCCCTCTGAAGCTGAGCATCATACTCCCTCTGTCTTCCGTACTCTATGTACTGAAACATTATGTACTGGAGTGACAAGTAGTATCCATCTAGGATCACTGGATACTAAGATCCTCTATCTTGAACTTCTTCAAAAGTTCATCTTGCACCCATCTGTGAGCTTGTCATCCTCTATCAACCTTGTGGCAAAGGCTAAGATATTCATCAAGCTCATCATGTATGCATTATCCCATGGGTGTCTTCTGAACTTGTACAAAGCCTTCTTTTATTTGCACACATGATTATGCATGTCATGTGACTTCACTTCTATTAGCTGTAAATGTTTCTTTGTAGACTATTCCTTCTCTTCATGAGAATCCTCATGCTACGAATCTTGCTTTGTATCCCATGATGTTTCCATCTACTGCATGATGGAACTATGAACTTCTCTTCAGGTCTCGATACTACGCCCAGACATCATTCTTCTTGAACTGATCTTCCCTTTCTTCTTGGTGGCTAGAAGGTTCTGCATCAATGATGTCATTGCACTCATCATAATATTCTTTGTCTTTGAACTGTCGTCACTTGTTCTTCGGAACAAGTCTTCATTCTTCTTTGCTTGTAGGCGATTATGTATGCGATCTTTCCTACAAGTCAAATGCAATTGTATGGTTAGAAACATTTCATAAGGAATATTTATACTGGCAAACACTTATGCATAAATATATGATCATGCAACTACTTTAGCCAATAAAACATTCATCCATATCTCATTGAAACTTTCTAGATGCCTTCCATCTCTACCAGGACAACATTGAGATTGTGCACTAATCCAATATGTCAGCAAAGAGGTTTCATTCTAGATAAGTAGCAATGGATAATTTTTACAGCCCCATGAGCTACTTACCCATCACATGCATATTAGTAGTATTCTGTCATTAATGAAAACATCCTATCATGCATAATACAATAACTGAATATAAACAAATGCATAAAAAAATAATATAATGAAATGACAATTGAATACTTATCTTTATTTGTTTTGAGGGTAGACTCCTTCTTGAGCCTTCAGCTTCATCGTCTTCTTCATTCATAATAGCATCGTTTCTTATCCAAAATCTAAGGTGGATAAGAAGTTCTTCAAGAGTTGAGTTCTTCATATTCCTCATTGATTGAGGGATCTTCTTTGGATGGTGATATCTTGATCTTCAATTGCTCCCCTCTTCTCTTCTCTTCTTATGATTCAAGCTTCTTCTTCTTCCCAAAGTTTGTTGAAAGTAATCACTTCCTTCTGGAACACATTCCTTGAATCAATTCCACGATCCTGGGAGGCCATTCAAGGCGGCCATCATCACTTCTACATTCTTCACTTTTTCTTTTACCGCTTCAAGTTGTTCTTGATTTGAGAGACTCTTATGGCTGCATGGTCTCTGCATTCTAGATCTTCACATTCTTCAACTGGATTCTTTAGGTCATATTCTGATTTTTGTTCTTCCCTTCAAATAGCTTGAAATTATGTTCTTCCATTTTGCAACCCCATTCTGTTGTGGATTATAAGGAGTTGACAACTCCCTCTTAATCCCTGCTTCTTTGCATAGCTCTTTGAATTCATTCGAAGTGAATTCTCCACCATTATCTGATCGAATGGTCTTGATCTTCTTTTCAGTATGGTTCTTGATCAAGGCTTTGAATTCCTTGAACTTGCTGAACACTTCATCTTTCTTTTTTCATAAAGTAAATCCATGTCTTTCTAGAAAATCATCAATAAAAGAAACATAGTATGCATACCCGCTTAGTGAGTTTGATGACATTGGACCGCATACATCGGAGTGGATGATTTCTAGAATGCCTTTGGCTTTTCTTTTGCTGCTAGGAAATGTCTTCTTTGTATTCTTCCCTTTTGCACATCCTTTGCAAACTCCATCATGCTTTGTTTGGAATGCAATAGGTAGTGCTCTGTAGTGCACATGTGCAAGCCTTCTATGCCAAAGCTCATTTGGCTCTACCGTATCATGGATTAAGGCTTGTTCTGGATGACCCTTCAATTTGTACAAGCCTCCTTCTTGTTTTCCAATCACTACTGCATCATCAATTTTCTTTCCTTTTGGCCACATGATGACTTAACCATCGATGAATGCAACCCACATTCCTTTTGCATCCAAGGCTGAAATGGATAGAAGATTCTTCTTAAGTCCTGGAACAAACAATACTTCTTTCATTGTTAGAGACTTACCAGAGTATAGCTTGTATGAAGATTCCCCACTACCTTTTATTGGATATTGGTAGTCATCTCCTAGTTTCACCTTGTGAGGTGATTCATGTCTGACAGTCTTACAAAGGATTCCTTGAATCCCGTCATATGTTTGGAAGCCCCACTGTCTATAAGCCAATCATCATTTCCATGAGTAATGTTACCTATGAGAACTGATATCAGAACATATTCATCCTCGCTTGAAGAATCTTCATTTTCATATATGGATCTCTTTCTGGATGGTTCATCATCCTCTACAGCATGAGCATGATGTCTTCTTTGGCCTCGTCTCCCTCTGAAACTGGAACCTCTATACTCATGTAGGTGTCTAATCCAGTTTCTTCAGAGAGATCAAATAATTCTATGCTTGGAAGTTGTCAACTTCACCAAGCTTATCATCAAGCTATTGTGATAGATCATATTGAAATGAGAACCTCAAATGGAAATACAAAAGATTAGATCTTACCGATTTGAGGTGTCCGTCCTTGTCCCGGAGTTCGCTGATCTAGGGTTTGTCATAGAAACCCTAATTTTCAAAATTTGCAAACTTTCAGATATGATTGGACAAATAGATAGATCTCTTCAAATGGAGCTGTCCAATGTACTCCTTTTCTGAAAACAGTGGAGGGAAGCTCCCAAAACAAGAAGCCCTAATTTTCTGATTTCTTCTGCAGAAATGCCTGTTACTGTTTCTGTGATATCTCTGAAATTAATTATCCTCTGTGTCTGAAATTTCTCACTGAGGTAACCTCGCATGTACCTGATCCAAAACCATAGGTATCATCAGAATTGGTTTAACCATTTGGGATTTATGATCCTTTTCCCAAGGTGACTTGTTACAGGACTGTTCAGAATAGCAAAGTTGTATGGCATGCCATGTGTCACTGGTTCATATTCTAAGTCTGATATTTGGAACAACAAAATTAAAGTCTGTTACCTTTTTGGAACATCTTTAGGAATTCCATTTGGACCTCTGTAGCTCAAGATATTGCAGATCTCCCCAGATGTCCTGTTCAGGGATGAATTCTGGAAGAGGCTGGAACCCTAACTTGGAGAGATCATATCTCCTGGATTACAACGAATCTAAGTCTGATTTGTGGACACAGGCTTCATCAGGATTTTATCTTCGGCCCTTGCAGTTTTCAGCTTCTGAGACTTCACCAATATTGGAATATAGCGACTGTACCAAAACTTAGCATTTTTAGTATTTAGGGTTTCTCCTAGCTCAAGGTCAAACTACGGTTTGACTTTCCTGGAGTTTCACCCAACCAAATTTCTTGATCCAGGTCTCTAAACTTTGGTTTTGGTGAGGATAAAAATCCTATGCAGGTCTCACTTAAAAAATTCATCTTCTGTAGAAATCCCCAATTTCCACATCGAAATTGAAAATGCTTGAAATTGAATTCCACATCGACAGAAAGATGCACCCTTCAATGGAGAGTCATCCTAGCATACTTTTTCTGAAAATCTGTGGAGGAAGATCCACAAACTAGGAAGCCCTAGTTTCTGTAGCTGCACAATGTCTTCTTCTCAGGTTAGCTCTGATCCCATGTTAGTTTTTCATCACATTAAGCTAGCATTAAGATCTTAGGATCTTTTCACTAAGAGAATAACAAGTACAGCAATAAAACATAAGCACATCACAAGA
>LPNX010015233.1:0-12408 GCA_001517045.1 Pseudotsuga menziesii | reverse complement strand
GAAGGTCTTGTGGGCCCTTTTGGCTTTGGTCCCCACAACTTGATAAAGCTTCGTGGCCTTTTTCATTGTAGATATCTACCATTTCCACCTTAATATTTGCGTTTGGGGTGTGTGATGTGAGGATTTTTGGCGATGTGGTTGAGGGGTTGGTTTAGTATATGAAAAGAGGAATAAAAAATCAAATCAATAAGATCACACAAATCATTAAATAAAATATTTATTATTTATCATATATTTATGACAAAGAAAGAAAAATAAAAAAATTAAATAAACAAGGTCACACAAATAATTAAATAAAATATTTATTATTTATCTCACTGAAATAAGATAAAATAAATTAAAAACAAATAAATAATCAAGGCACACATAATTGAATAAAATGTTTATTATTTATCTTATATGTCAAAATGGTTCTAAAAGATCCACATAATATGATTTTTAAAAATTCATGGGCTCATCAACAAACTTTGAAATGTTCATCCTTCAATTGTTTGTTGTGCTAACATTGCAATGTTATCTTTAGGCATCCAATCACATTATGATCTATTATTTGTTATAAACACCCTTCCAATAATTATAAACATATATAATATTTCTATTAAAAATAGTCCCAAACCTTAGACACTATGCATGATATTAATTATTACCAATTTATACAATCAATGTAAAAAAAGGGTTCAATATCACCAACTTATACAGTCAATGTAAAAAACGGGTTCAATATTACCAACCTATACAGTTGTGGGAGACCTATGCCAAAACACTCCACGAGGATTCCTAATGACATTGGTATAACTCCCAGGAAACACATTTCTCGTGGATCCATCCATACTCTTGTAGGTGGATTATCTCAATAGACTCTTTGCATGACGTTGATCACATTTGTATAATTCTCTCGTAAACCTTTTGGTGGGCTAAAGGGATCCACGATGGCCACTTGAAACATGACCATGGATAACAAAATCTCCCAACTAATGACTTAGTATGATGATCTAGACTCTAAGAGTTTTAAACTCAACCTATTTGCTAACACATAGATTTCAAAGATCAAATCCATCAAAAGTAAGATTTTTGTGATTACAAGAATCCAAAATAAAACTAGTTTACTACTAACACACCTAATACCCAATGAGAGAAATCGACAATCAAATCACGTGGATACTTCAAATGTTTACTCCTCAATGGATGGAGAACATTGCAATAGGTTGCAATAGAACACACCTTCATGATAACCATAGATGGAAGAGTATCCAAAAGTGGATCGAAACAAGTTTCATGATTTTGATCCCATAGGTTAGATTACTTAAGTGGATTGTTATTCTCTCTTTGAGGAACCATTGACGACTTGATGAAATTTTAAGTTGGCGTGTTATACTTGTATATGAAATTTTTGCAATGGTATAACAAATCACATGGGTGGTACATTCCCTAGACTATACAATCATCACTTAGGTTTTGTTGGTACTCGAGTTTGTACGAGACTACAAATGTACAAATCCCATGAATCTCAATAAGGTATGGAGACTGGAGTTTTTGGTTTAGGAGTTTTAAGTTTACTGGTGTATAATAGCAGGGCAGAAAATAAAGTATAAACACCCTTCCAATCACATTATGATCTATTATTTGTTATAAACACCCTTCCAATAATTATAATCATATATAATATTTATATTAAAAATAGTCCCAAATCTTAGACACTATGCATTATATTAATTATTACCAATTTATACAATCAATGTAAAAGAGGGGTTCAATATTACCAACCTATAGAGTCAATGTAAAAAAGGGGTTCAATATTACCAACCTATACAGTTGTGGGAGACCTATGCCAAAATACTCCTTGGGGATTCCTAATGACATTGGTATAACTCTTAGGAAACACATTTCTTGTGGATCCATCCATACTGTTGTAGGTAGCTTATCCCAATAGACTCTTTGCATGATTCTAAAAGATCCACATAATATGATTTTTAAAAATTCATGGGCTCATCAACAAACTTTGAAATGTTCATCCTTCAATTGTTTGTTGTGCTAACATTGCAATGTTGTCTTTAGGCATCCAATCACATTATGATCTATTATTTGTTATAAACACCCTTCCAATAATTATAAACATATATAATATTTATATTAAAAATAGTCCCAAACCTTAGAAACTATGCATGATATTAATTATTACCAATTTATACAATCAATGTAAAAAAAGGGTTCAATATCACCAACCTATACAGTCAATGTAAAAAAGGGGTTCAATATTACCAACCTATACAGTTGTGGGAGACCTATGCCAAAACACTCCACGGGGATTCCTAATGACATTGGTATAACTCCCAGGAAACACATTTCTCGTGGATCCATCCATACTCTTGTAGGTGGCTTATCTCAATAGACTCTTTGCATGACGTTGATCACATTTGTATAATTCTCTCGTAAACCTTTTGGTGGGCTAAAGGGATCCACGATGGCCACTTGAAACATGAACCATGGATAACAAAATCTCCCAATTAGTGACTTAGTATGATGATCTAGACTCTAAGAGTTTTAAACTCAACCTATTTGCTAACACATAGATTTCAAAGATCAAATCCATCAAAAGTAAGATTTTTGTGATTGCAAGAATCCAAAATAAAACTAGTTTACTACTAACACACCTAATACCCAATGAGAGAAATCGACAATAAAATCACGTGGATACTTCAAATGTTTAATCCTCAATGGATGGAGAACATTGCAATAGGTTGCAATAGAACACACCTTCATGATAACCATAGATGGAAGAGTATCCAAAAGTGGATCGAAACAAGTTTCATGATTTTGATCCCATAGGTTAGATTACTTAAGTGGATTGTTATTCTCTCTTTGAGGAACCATTGACGACTTGATGAAATTTTAAGTTGGCGTGTTATACTTGTATATGAAATTTTTGCAATGGTATAACCAATCACATGGGTGGTACATTCCCTAGACTATACAATCATCACTTAGGTTTTGTTGGTACTCGAGTTTGTACGAGACTACAAATGTACAAATCCCATGAATCTCAATAAGGTATGGAGACTGGAGATTTTGGTTTAGGAGTTTTAAGTTTACTGGTGTATAATAGCAGGGCAGAAAATAAAGTATAAACACCCTTCCAATCACATTATGATCTATTATTTGTTATAAACACCCTTCCAATAATTATAAACATATATAATATTTATATTAAAAATAGTCCCAAACCTTAGAAACTATGCATGATATTAATTATTACCAATTTATACAATCAATGTAAAAAAAGGGTTCAATATCACCAACCTATACAGTCAATGTAAAAAAGGGGTTCAATATTACCAACCTATACAGTTGTGGGAGACCTATGCCAAAACACTCCACGGGGATTCCTAATGACATTGGTATAACTCCCAGGAAACACATTTCTCGTGGATCCATCCATACTCTTGTAGGTGGCTTATCTCAATAGACTCTTTGCATGACGTTGATCACATTTGTATAATTCTCTCGTAAACCTTTTGGTGGGCTAAAGGGATCCACGATGGCCACTTGAAACATGAACCATGGATAACAAAATCTCCCAATTAGTGACTTAGTATGATGATCTAGACTCTAAGAGTTTTAAACTCAACCTATTTGCTAACACATAGATTTCAAAGATCAAATCCATCAAAAGTAAGATTTTTGTGATTGCAAGAATCCAAAATAAAACTAGTTTACTACTAACACACCTAATACCCAATGAGAGAAATCGACAATAAAATCACGTGGATACTTCAAATGTTTAATCCTCAATGGATGGAGAACATTGCAATAGGTTGCAATAGAACACACCTTCATGATAACCATAGATGGAAGAGTATCCAAAAGTGGATCGAAACAAGTTTCATGATTTTGATCCCATAGGTTAGATTACTTAAGTGGATTGTTATTCTCTCTTTGAGGAACCATTGACGACTTGATGAAATTTTAAGTTGGCGTGTTATACTTGTATATGAAATTTTTGCAATGGTATAACCAATCACATGGGTGGTACATTCCCTAGACTATACAATCATCACTTAGGTTTTGTTGGTACTCGAGTTTGTACGAGACTACAAATGTACAAATCCCATGAATCTCAATAAGGTATGGAGACTGGAGATTTTGGTTTAGGAGTTTTAAGTTTACTGGTGTATAATAGCAGGGCAGAAAATAAAGTATAAACACCCTTCCAATCACATTATGATCTATTATTTGTTATAAACACCCTTCCAATAATTATAAACATATATAATATTTATATTAAAAATAGTCCCAAACCTTGGACACTATGCATTATATTAATTATTACCAATTTATACAATCAATGTAAAAGAGGGGTTCAATATTACCAACCTATACAGTCAATGTAAAAAAGGGGTTCAATATTACCAACCTATACAGTTGTGGGAGACCTATGCCAAAATACTCCTTGGAGATTCCTAATGACATTGGTATAACTCTTAGGAAACACATTTCTTGTGGATCCATCCATACTGTTGTAGGTGGCTTATCTCAATAGACTCTTTGCATGATGTTGATCACATTTGTATAATTCTCTCGTAAACCTTTTGGTGGGCTAAAGGGATCCACGATGGCCACTTGAAACATGACCATGGATAACAAAATCTCCCAACTAATGACTTAGTATGATGTTCTAGACTCTAAGAGTTTTAAACTCAACCTATTTTCTAACACATAGATTTCAAAGATCAAATCCATCAAAAGTAAGATTTTTGTGATTACAAGAATCCAAAATAAAACTAGTTTACTACTAACACACCTAATACCCAATGAGAGAAATCGACAATAAAATCAGGTGGATACTTCAAATGTTTAATCCTCAATGGATGGAGAACATTGCAATAGGTTGCAATAGAACACACCTTCATCATAACCATAGATGGAAGAGTATCCGAAAGTGGATCGAAACAAGTTTCATGATTTTGATCCCATAGGTTAGATTACTTAAGTGGATTGTTATTCTCTCTTTGAGGTAACATTGACGACTTGATGAAATTTTAAGTTGGCGTGTTATACTTGTATATGAAATTTTTGCAATGGTATAACAAATCACATGGGTGGCACATTCCCTAGACTATACAATCATCACTTAGGTTATGTTGGTACTGGAGTTTGTACGAGACTACAAATGTACAAATCCCATGAATCTCAATAAGGTATGGAGACTGGAGATTTTGGTTTAGGAGTTTTAAGTTTACTGGTGTGTAATAGCAGGGCAGAAAATAAAGTATAAAGAGGAATGATGAAATCTAAAACTAAAGGCCCATAAGGATATGATAGAAAGTGAACAATGATATCATAGAAAACATATTACTACAAACAATAGATATGTATGAACCCGTTTTGAGCACAAGTTGTATAATCGGAAATAGTTGATCATGTAAATAGATAATAAATAGTTTTTAAAGAGAAAAAAATTATGTAAAAAGGAATGCAAATACATGTATCTATAATGAGAAACTAGGGACAGAAACACTATCTTTCATAAAAGTTATTACAGAATATCAAAGATATTAAAACAATATTTGCATTGATTAAAAGTCAAAAGTTGGCTCATATAGTACTTTTTATCCTTCATACAATTTCCAAAAATATACTTACAGAATTTAACAAAGTTTCAGACTCAAAGAAGTATCCAAAAAGTGCTATTTGAATCCACTGCTATCTCCCACACCCTTTTTCCTACCTTAAACTCCTATATTTATACAAAATAATATCTCCTTTCGAGACTGTTTATGGATCCCCACATGTAGGATCAAAATATTTTAAAATTGTTTTTGGATCCACAGATATAGGATCGAGAAAACTTAAAAATAGAAATTGTTTCATTACATCAACAACAAAAATTTTAACTTCAAAAGATATATTGCCACCTAATCAAAACAAATTCTAAACCAAATTGATTTTCAACTTTTCTAGCTGACTGTGTGTGAATCATCAAGTTTTTCCAACTTGTCAAAGATTCGAAGTAGCCTCTGCAAGTATAGTCAATCCATCTAGTGCTTGAGATCTCTTTCGAAGTCTAGCTAACTCTTCTTCCACAGCTGGCAATCTGTCGTGTAATGTCTAATTCTGTTTGAGTAATTCTGCATTTTCCTCCATGGCCGTTTTCCTCCTTTTCACAACTTCCACAGTAACCCTAACCAATTCAACATAATTGGCATTTATGTCTTCAAGGTCCTACCTAATCATACGATTTGCATTCACCAATTGGTCATTAAGATGATTAAGATGTGAATTCTGAGCTCTGTAGTGATGCAAAGCTTTTCTAAGATTTGAAACCTCAGTTTCTTCTTCCCTCTGAACATTTTCATCTGAACCATCTACCTCTCCGTTTAGAGGTTTCTTTTCCAATATTTCAAGTAATGGAATCATGTTTTCCTCATTTGTATTTTTACAATTTACAATTTAAATAAAATTATGAGCCAACTATTTAACTTCTAATGTAACAAAATATACGAATCAAAGTACATACAAGAGGATTGTAAAAACAAACATTTAAAATTTTCTAGGGTTATACAAGAAAACCAATTCTTAGAACTCTAGTACAACCAACTGGCTCCATTTGGGGATGCCGTTTTGTCTGCAAAACTGCAAGAACTTTCAGATGATATGCCTTTGACTGAAACTAAAAAATGCACCCAAATCAAACTGAATTCTTTATACATCCATTGGGCAGGAGTCTTTATTCAAACCATGAAACTGTACTGATATACACAATGAGGTGAAGTTCTTCGTGTCTTTAATTTGTGTAAATGTTTTTCAGAAACCGCCCATTAACAGGGCCTGGAATTTCCTCACCTTCCAAGTTTTGTAGGACAAAGGTATCGTTTCCCATAATTTTAGAAATCTTAAAAGGTACAAAGCATAGGTTATCAAACTTTCCACATTTTCCTTTTTCATCTCTACGTGCATCCCATCTAATCGCCATATCGTTTACCAAAAAAGTGTCTTCGTTAGCCCTGTTATCATTTTTTTTTTACTTTCCTTTTATAAACCTCATCCTTTTCTATCAAAGCTTCTCTTTCTTGTTGCAATTGAACAATCTGAAGCATCCTTCTATTTACTTCATTTGCTTCTTCTTTTATGTCCTGCATCAAGTTTATGACTAGAAAACTTAACCGAATAGGAAACATTGCATCTACACCATAAACTAACTGGAAAGGAGAAGTACCAATGGATTTTTTGGTCGTGACTCGATCAACCCAGAGAGCATATTTTAGCATTTTATCCCAATCCTTATTTTTATGAGATAACATCTTTTTAATACTGCTGATAATATTTTTATTCGTGGATTCTGCTAAACCATTACCCTGAGGATAATAGGATGTAGAGTTTTTAAGTATGATTCCATTCCTTTCACAAAAGCTAATCATGGATTTAGATTTGAATGTTGGATCATTGTTAGTCACCAATTTCCTTGGGGATCGAAATCTACTCAAGATATTTTCCTGCAAAAAGTTTATGATAACTTCATTTGTCGCTCTGTTTGTAGGAATTGCTTCCTCCCATTTAGTGAACAAGTCAGTAACTGTTAAGATCCATTTATGTTGACCGCTTGAAGTCGGATGAATCTCACCTATAAAATATGGCCCCCATTTTTGAAAGGAAAATTACTAGAGGTATGTTTTAAAGGGAGAGATTGTAATTTATGCTTCCCTGCAAACTTTTGGCATTCAATGCAAATCGACTACAAAAACAAATTCAGAATTGATGCCTATGTAATCGATTTAATTTGGAATCCAAATAAGGATTTCAATCTAAATATTCAACCAAAAAGGTCAATGTGGGAAATCCAACATAATCAAAGTTTACTGTCAATGTTATCAACCAAATTTCAATAGACAATGAACTCAGATTTGAAGCAAATGATACCAATGTTAACTGAGGGCATTTGCTTTCAAGATTCATATACTCGATGATTTATATATAGCAATTCTTCAACAGTGTTAATGTCTAAATAGATTGCAGAGGAAACAAGCCTTTGAGTTTAAGATAAGCCTAGTTTCAGATGTAAGACATGGTTGTCACCCAAAAAGTTACGATGAGTAGGTGAAGTAAGCAACGATTATGCCAGTAACGTAGGCTAATCCTAGTTTCAGATGTAAGACATGGTTGTAACCCAAAATGTTGCGATGAGTAGGTGAAGTAAGCAATGATTATGCTAGTAACCTAGGCCATGATACTTACATTTGGTTGTTCATCAAACGATTTAACTAGAATATTAGGATTGTGGAATAATTGCAAATATAGGACAACAGAGAATGTGACTCTTTAGGTCTGTAGGTAATTAGGTAACCCTTTAACGCTAATTTGTAACAGCACTAATTACTGAGTGTTACAATGTGACCTATCACAGTCCATGTACATCATGTCATTAACAACAATTTAACTCCCCATTATTATTATAGTAGAAGGTACTTTCACCGACCAGGAGTTTGTCTAGGAAGACTCTTATACCTTACCAATAATTCAATTGCATAGTTTAAAATAATGATGGAACAGTCGTATTAACCGTTCATAAATCCTTTCGAAAGAAAAACAAGGAAATAACCAGATACCTATGTATTTATGTTATCGGCTTAACGTGGAAGTGGGAAAATAATGGCCATCTTTTGTGATCTGAGAAGAGGTTCCTCCTTCTCCTGCACAACTACAGGGTCAATAACCATTTGAGTTGGGTGCAACTCAAGGTACCTGGATTGGCTGGACAATGTGAACCTATTGATTTTTCTGTTATCACAGAGCAAAACCCAATCGTTAGTTAAAATGAATTATGCGGAAGCAGTTTGAGCCCAATAGGCCCAAGCGTTTCAACTCTTGCCGTGATACCATATGTGACAAACCCCATATATCTCAATGTAGTATAAGAGGAAAATGTGGTGATTTTTTCTTTCTCGTTATTTAATTAACAAACATTGTAGTAAGTTTTATTGGAGACAAGGAGAATTTATTAAAATATTTCATCACAAAATCCCACCATGTTAAAGTAATTGGGCAAAATAATAACCAATTCCTCAACATAACCTTCTAATGAAAATGTCAGCAAAAACGAGAATGTAACTGTAATGTCCCTGTAGGACCTTGATGCGAATGAGTGCGGAAAAAGGGGTAAAGATTTTTTTTTTTTCTCCTTTCCATTATTACTACAAAGAGGTTCAGCCTGTTAACGACAACTTACAAGGAATATTAATTTATTGTGTCAAAACTATGTGCACTATAGGGGAGTTCTGTCCACTGCTATTAACCGTGCACCAACAACATTATCTGAAAGAATTCTGGTTATATATATATAACAGCTTTAGTCATTACTAACTGAAAACAACCATTAGCTCTTGCTACCGTTTATGTTGTTAGAGCTTACCATCATTTTCAACATATGAGGCAGTACCTACAGTTAACCATATCTTTTCCTTTGCATTTAAAACATTCAAAAACATTAGTGTGACAGGAAACATCAAAACATTATTCTGACAAGCTTTCAAATCTTACACATCATTTGTTTATTTGCGAAGGTAAATCCATAACCAATGAACCTAACACTAGCCATTGTTAAGCATTGATGCATTCACTAAAGCATAAATGATATCTAAGGTAGCCAAGGTAATCCAAAGACAAGACAACAAAGAGAAGACAACAATTCACGTGGTTCACCTCGTCCACGAGGCTACGTCCACCAACCTGCTTTCTTTTATTGCTATTAGAGAGTAATTACATTGTCATGGTACAACCGCATCCATGGCTGGTTTACCTTTGCCTCAAATCTCCTCGCGGAGAGACACTTGTAAGTGAAAATTGCCTTTCTCGAAGACAACACGTAATAGCATACGCAGTTCCTTGGACATATGAGGAACACATCAAATCTAAATCCTACTCAAATCAAATCTAAAACAAATCTAAATCCCACTCATTTATATCTGAGATTCCATTTGTTCTGCAATTTGACCCATACTGAGGCGACGTAGCCTACCCACTACAATATAAACTAAAAAGGAGGGAAGGACTTTCTCATTCAATCTACAAAAGATTCCAACCAATTACCCTAATAAATCAGTAAATACTGATGCTCAGTAAATAAAAGCAAATGCTAGAGGCAAGTGCAAGGCACAGAAAAATCTGGAGTAACAATTTCTTTTTCAGCATATACACTGAATGCATTAAACAACGTACAATGATGGGCATTTTCAATATGCGATTTCCACATTCAGTATATAACATCCTATGCACTAATAACTTCAACCTCAAGATGGGTGTTCGGTAAGTAATGATTTCTCATTCAGCATAATAAAAACCATATGCAATAAAACATCATAAAATGATGGCACGCTGTATGCAACATTTTCACATTCATCCTTATAAACTCTTATGCAATAAACATATCAAGAGCTGGCATAATGTAAATGGCGATTACTACATTCAGCATCTCAAATACCACATGCAGAGATGGACGGAAATCTCCCCATTCAGCACATAAAATATATATGCAATAAAACACAGGCAGATATGGACATCGAACTCAGCATTCAGCATTTAAATTACTTATGCATTCAGCATGGAAATTACCTATGCAATAAGACACAGGCTGAGATGGACAGCGAACTCAGCATTCAGCATTTAAATTACTTATGCATTCAGCATGGAAATTACCTATGCAATAAGACACAGGCTGAGATGGACAGCGAACTCAGCATTCAGCATTTAAATTACCTATGCATTCAAACTGACGCCCAAGGAATAACATTCTCAAACAACGCATGCAATTGCCATTATAAACTTCTTCTCAGTGACCATAGTCAACGAATTTCATAACATTCATTGGGAACCACATAGTCATTCATAACTTAGAAATTCAAGTTTCTAATGATAGAAAATTTTATATAACTAGGAATTTATTCTTACCTACGGACTCAGAACAAACTTAACCATATTTATAGACTAAAACATATATACAGAAATCGTTATACACATCAAATATAATGATGGTAGCTTAATTAAAAGCTCAGGAGCAACATCTCTTTTTTGGAGACATATCATCATAGGGAGGAGGAAAGTAGAGTCCAAAATCACATACAATTAGGAAGTGGATTGCAGACATCTTAAATATGAATCATACTTCAACAAAATCATTCCCAGGTCATGCCTATGATAGCAAAACCTTAAATCGGAGTCCTAATTTTAGTACCAAGCAAAATCAAGCATACCATTGCGTAAACGACAATGCAACTGTCTTAACTCGGAATGGTAGCTATATAATACAAATACCTCAGATCTAAATCAACACACAGATCTTTAAATCGTAATTCTATAACAGAGATATCTCAGATCTAAATCAACACACAGATATTAAATCGGAGTCTTACCTTACGGGTATTTCATACCTGATTTCAACTAACTGCAGAGGTTAAGACGCCGCTTTGATAATCTATATATTGGTCCATCCTTCCAGATAGATCCGATTGAAGTCGAAAGGGCTCTCGCCCCATTGTTCTCTATTCCCCATGATTCCTAGCACCGTGCATTGCAGATTGGTTTGGCGCATTGGATCTCACCCTATCGTTTTCTATTTGCTATGACTCGTAGCATCTACACATTTTCAGATCTGATTAGAGTATTGGATCTTGCCCATCGTTCCCTATTCACTATGATCCGTAGCACTGCACTCCAAGTGCTCGAACCTTTTCTCCTTTAAAACGCAAAAATCCCCATTTATAATCCAAAAATGGAGAGATCGCTGCTTATGGACGACGTAGGGATTTTTTTTTTCTAATGCGCAGAGCTCATTGCTTATTAAAAGCGTAGAGATCTTGCTACAAGGAAGCAAAGCTCATTGCTTAGAGAAAAATGCAGAGATTTTCCCCAAAAGAAATGCAGAGCTCATTGCTTAAGGCGCAGAGATTTTCCTCAGCAAAACGCACTATTTTTTTTTTTGTTTGTTTTCTTTCTTCCCCCCCATGAGAAGGATGTAGAGGGATTTATCAAGGCATGGACAGCGCTCCCTTCCTGAAAACAAGGGGATTTAATCTTTTTGTAACTTATTTCCCTGCCCCCAGACAAATGCAGAGACCTATCTTTAAATAAGAGTAAATTGCTTAATAACTGGCAGCGTTGCCGTTGCAAATTCTCTGGCAGAAAATGATGCCCAGATTTCTGGTGACTGTTCAGGCCCTAAATAGTCCGACTGTCAAGGCTAGGTGCTTTAAAAATGCCTCTTGTTATAATCCGACACCATAACTCCTACTACTATCTTTCTGCAGGAAGAAATATCTCCATTATCAGTGATAAAATAATGTATGTGGGTCATTTCCAATTCATTGATGATTGCTAAAATCGCTCCAAAGGACAGCGATTACCAGAAGCATTTCACACCAG
>LPNX010015218.1:133516-201307 GCA_001517045.1 Pseudotsuga menziesii | reverse complement strand
GAGGAAGGTATAACTTGTTTTGCAGGTCTCTTGGAGCGAGAGGAGCAAGAAGAGGATTGAAGAGAAATCTTGGACCAGCCTTCAGTTAATCAGGTGTGGAGATTTCTTATCTCTGAAACTTGCTGTTATATGCTTGCTGAACATTGTGAATCTCTCTTTCAACCCCAGTACGTTGATGGCCTCTTAAACCCTAGCCATAGGACACTTTCCTTTACAACAAGGAGAAAGATAGACTACTTTTGAATATTTTGTGTCACTTTTTGTATTTTTGACCATATTTTTTGGATATTGGTCATTAGTTGGTAGAATCAGTTAGGAGTTAGTTAGAAGTGGACCATGAATGTAAAGGCACAAGCCTATAAATAGAAGAATAATTGTGAATGAATAAAGCCATCTACTGGTTATGATCATCGATTGTAATCTGAATCTGTGCTATCTTGATTCATGACTGAGGGTTAAGTTGTTGTCTATTTTGGATATATGATTTTTTGCGCAGAAGTAACATGAAGGGATGAGGTTGATATGAAATACTGTTATCTTTTGTTTCTTTCTATCTTTTATTTCTATTTCTGTAATCCTATGGAGAGTATGTGTGACATGAATCTATGATGCAATGTTTAATACTTATGAATGATGTTATCTTTGTAGATCTGTTGTCTGACACTGTGGTTATTTATGTGATGTGATGCTTCTGTTATGAACGAATGATGCAATATGTTGACTAATGATGATGAATGGTTCTATGAATGATTAAACAACTAGTTAGATCTGATGAATAAGTTGACAAATTGTCGATGCCCATAGTACTCTTCCATTCTACGGAAACTTGGTTCTGTCATCCCTCCCTTGAACATCTTAGGTGAGACTGCATCCGCTTCGCAGGTGTTGCTAGATAGGGTAAAACATTTCTGGGCCGGTGCTTAGGGAGATCACAACAAGTCAAGGGTTGACAAAGTGGGAACCCTTGTTGACTGGGTTTTGTTGGTTGGGATAGAGCCAACACCCCACTAATAATGAGGGAGACCATCACACGGGGGACATTCACAGAAATATATGATTATATCTTCCATACTTGGAAGTATATTGTTAGGATATCCTCCTCACTCCCGAGTTGCATCCTCATCATCATCAAATAGAGGATCAACAACCCATTTTACACGCCTTCAATCACCTAAAGGATGTCATACACAACAACCAATGGTTATTCCTGCACCTCTATTAATACTCTCATTTATGGAAACTTTAAATCTATCATATTTATACAAGTTCATAACTAATCCTATTCATCATGATTGTCAGAGTAGTAATCCACCTTAGTACCATGATCATAGACATAGGACACATTTCATTATCCTTCATGCTATTATCTATGGTATAGACTTAGGCTATATTGATAATTTACTGATAGTTGAGGCACTCCACTTTGATCATTCTAACAATTGAGGTGCTCCAATTTGATCATTATGAGAACCTAGGCTCCCTCATTAATGATAGCTCAGTATTGGTGCGCTCCCCCATCCCTAGATTCAGGGATATGTTTGACATTAGGAGCTAGTGCATGTTTGTGGTAGTTTTAGGCCTTCCTTGAACATTTATTTCCTCCTAGAGCCACTCCCACTCACATTACCTCTCCCACTCCTAATGTTCCTTCATTTATGATCCAAAATGCCTCACCCATGTTCACACTTGCATTCGTAACCGTTTCGGATGGTTAGGAAGCTGATTGGTCCAACTACGGGGTTTAAGGGTCAAATCATGGTCTGACACCTGTATGCATCTAGATGGCCTCCAAGGCCTCATGATTTATCCCTAATGTAATATAAACATATTCGAGACATATTTACATGTTGGAAATTCATAATAATATCAGTTATTGACTACATTTGTGTATGTTATTTTCACTCTTTTTGTTATTTTGTGCATAATTTGTGTGTAATATTGAATTTTGAGAACCTCCTTGGATCCTAGATCCTACTATTAATCAATTCTCACATGGTACCAGATCTCTTTGGAGATGAAAATCAAATTCAGAGTGTTTGAGTTGTTGTTTGAGGGATTCTTTAGAGAAATTCAAGTGTTTGCATTGCAGGTGCAATCAATAGTTTGACACTGAGTGCACAAGCAGAAATGGAGAAGACTCTGTCATGCCTCCAATTAAATAATTTCCAAATAATACTATTTGCAAATAATGTTTCACCAATCGAATAGTTCCCTAGGTTGAGATGGAGACATAAATTTTGTAATAAGGGGTTATGGGACTCAAAAGGACTTTCGTTTACCATATTCACATTCAAATGGGTCACATAAATGATAAATTTTAAGAAAATAAGGTGGCATGGATTCATGAAGACACTTGGAAACTTGTGGAGCCTTTGGGTGACTAGATTCCCCACACACTTGGCATGATATTCATTCAAATTTGAACACATGGGTAATGTAACATCATTGAATGGTTATGTAGTGTCAAATATCATATAATGAGCCAAGGAATTCGAATTGGTAAAGGAGAGTAACTCTCATGGAAGAGGAAGGGACTAGAATACAAGGTGTGCCACTTGGAAGGAGATTCTATGCACTCTTTGACAACAAATGATGGAAGATTCTATGACAAATTCAGACCTAATTGTTGACACATGACAAATATAACATGACAGAGCTAAAAATAGCCACCAAGAGGTTGAATTTGAGATTTAGAGGCAACCATTCAAATTGGGGAAAGAATTGGGGCATGAAGAGGAAGACAAGTGTCATGGTAGTTACTAAACCACTAATATGAGTTGGAGGAATCTCATGGAGGGAAATTCGACCTTAGGAAGCCTCATGAAGTTAATAAAAGAATGTCATGATGAAGGAGAATATATTTTGATCATTTTTAAACTGGAATATGGAATTTTTGAGATATTTTTCTTGTCCATAGCATGGTGAGTTTTCAATCTCCTTGCTTGCGAACCAATTTTGAGGGGGTTGGATTCCTTTCCAAGTTTGTTGATGGAGAGGCCATTCAGACCTATCATGGGAGATTAATTAAGGATTTTTGGAGAGTCCATTCAGACCTCTCATGGAATATTAATTAAGGAGTTTTTGTTAGGAACCCATGTCAATCCTTCTCTTTACTATGTTAGTATATTGTTGTTGGACGCATATGCTTTGTAAGTCGTCCCATAGTAATTGTTGATCCATAGTTTGTGTTATTGTTGTGAGGCACATATGCTTTGTAAGCCGCCTGTAGTATTTGTTGATCCATAGTTTACATTGGCCCATGGTTTTGACCCATAGTATTGGTGCCCATAGTTTATATTGGCCCATGGTTTTGACCCATGGTATTGGCGCCTATTTTTAGTATATAAGTGTGTGTTGAGGCCAAGGAAGGCACCGTGAAGTTATTTTGTATTGAGCTTGCTCAAAGGAGGTTGCCCCCTCGAAGTGGCATACGATTAATATAAAAGTGATTTTGAGTTCTGCTTCTATATTGTGTATTTTGATTACTTGTTTGCTCCAGGGTCCTCATATCTGGTATCAGAGCACTTTCCTTGGCACAAGTGGGATTTTTTTTTTTTTGAGCGGTGACTTTCAGATCAATTTCTGAAACTTTCTGCACAAAATCAGAAGAAACAGATTGCATATCTGAATTCCTCTTTCAAAAATACGCAGTTTCAAAAAAAAAAATCATCTCATTTGGAGTTCTAAAAGTGGAGATATCGCGGATTTAAAATCCGCAATTTTTCAGAATTTCGGTGACGGCCGCGGAAATTGCGGCGAGAAAATCTTCTGACCGAGTGCCCAGATTTCTATTCCGATTTCATGGGTAGAAGCAGAGTGGTTGTTCCAGTTCCGGAAACATGCTATAATAGTGATTCTGAGCAATATAGATCTGGTTTTTGAACATTGGGTGGAATTTCTGCCCAATTTTTTTTCTGTTGCAGGTTTGGATCTGGGAATAATCCCTCTCCGCTTAACTGTGGGAAGTACTTGGGAATAAGCCCTAAAACTCATTGTGAGGAGTACCACAGGAACCCCGAAGTAGCTGGCCCATTGAGAGGACCTGTCAGCGAAAAGGGCAATGACCCCTACCTGATTGACTAGTTCCCACCCGTGAGGTAAACCAAGAGTTGTCGTTTGTGGCCAAGCGGTTATCAGTTTTACCTGAGCCGTGGAGTGAGGGGTACTGCCCCAATACACAAGCCGTCAGACAGCATTGGTGGCTGAGTGAATCCCTTGAACCGATAGGAAGCCGCACATACCTGGGGTCCATATATATTTTCAGTTGCACAATTGCAGATTTCCTCTGTCCAGAACTGTTGCCGGTCAGTTCCGCGCCATTGCAGACCCATCTGTTGCCGATCACTTTCGCGCCATTTCAGATCCCTTCCTGAAAAATCTCCTGCTTGTGGTTGTCACCCGCACAGGAGCAAAAATCATGGAGGAAGCACTTGCAGCCATCCAAGCCAAACTCCAAGAACTGGATGAAAAATTTCTCGGTCTCCATCTTGAGCATTCAGCTATGAACACCAGACGACAGTCTGAGTCTTCATCAACCAATGGGTTCTCTTCTTCCAGCAATTTTCGCGGTCTGAAGCTAGATTTTCCGCACTTCAATGGTACTGATCCGACTGGATGGATCTATCATGCAGAACAGTACTTCATCCTTCATAATACTTTTGATGTCCACCAAGTTCCACTTGCCTCCTTTCATTTGGAACAGGAAGCTCTTCAATGGTATCGTTGGTACATCAAGGCTCATGAAGAGCCAAAATGGCCTACTTTTTGCCAGCTCCTTTTGCACCAATTTGGTCCGAGTGCTTTTGATGACTTCACAGGAGCTCTCACTAAACTTCGCCAAAATGGCACTGTGAAAGAGTATCAAACTGAATTTGAGAAACTAGCTAATCACACTGAAGGATTACCTGATGACTTCTACCGGAGTTGTTTTATCAGTGGTCTAAAGGATGCAATTCGCTCTAAGGTCAAAATGTTCAGTCCCAACACAATGATGGAAGCCCTGGGGTTGGATAAGTTGGTAGAAGACAAGATGGCAGCCCAACAACGCTCCAACTCCTCTTTTGTTCCCCTTCCACAATATGGGTTCTCAACGACCTCCCATTCGGCCAGCTCCTCGCTCACCTCCAATCAAGCATTTGTCTGAAACAGAGATGCAGGCACGCAGAGAAAAAGGGCTTTGTTATAATTGTGAAGAGAAATTCAGTCGGGGACATCGATGTGTTCAACAAAAGATCTATCTCTTGGATGTGGATTCTCCACCTGCCTCTGAAATTGGTGAAGAAGTTGCCGATGTAATGGATGCTCCGGTTGACACTCAGGAGCCGCCTACTGACCCTCCATCTCAGGATGACCAGCCCAAGATATCCCTCCATGCTTTAGATGGAGTCACTGCCCCCCAAACAATGCGGGTACGCGGTTACTTCAAGAAGCTTCCTCTTATGATACTCATTTATTTTGGCAGCACTCATAATTTCATTGACCCTCGGATCGCCAAACAAGCTGATTGTTTTATCCATCCTTGCTCCAACTTTGAAGTCATGGTTGCCAATGGGGGCACCTTACCTTGCAAAGGGAAGTGTCGTAATGTGCGTATCTCTATGGGAGATTATAACCTCCGCTCTGACATGTTTGCCTTGACCTTAGGCGGATGTGATGTGGTTTTGGGCGCTCAATGGCTGCGCACACTTGGCCCCATATTATGGGATTTTGCTGAAATTTGGATGCAGTTCTCCCCCGATGGACACAAGCACACATTGAAAGGCTTACAACCAGGGTCTCTCAGCATCATCAGTTCACATTGCATGGAAAAACTCCTTAAGAAGAGTTCCCATGGTGTCATCGCTCAGCTCCATTCCATTCAAATGCAACCATCAGCGGCCCCCACTACTCCTTTGGATCTCCAACAAATTCTGGATCGAGATACAGTTGTTTTTGCTGAACTAGTGGGACTTCCACCTTCACGACCAGAGGACCATCGTATTCAGCTCTTTCCTGGCAGCATTCCTTCCACATTCCAGGCCTTGATGAATCAAATCTTCCGACCCCATTTGCGGAAATTCATTCTGGTATTTTTTGATGATATCCTCATCTACAGTAAAACATGGGCTGAACATATCCAGCATCTGGCTCTTGTAATGCAACTTTTCTCTGACCATCATCTCCATGCCAAAAAGTCTAAATGTGTTTTTGGCCAAAAGGAAGTTGAGTATCTCGGGCACATTATCTCAGCACAAGGGGTTCGTGTGGATCCTGCCAAAATCGCTGCCATGAACCATTGGCCGCCTCCTAAGACACTCAAGAGCCTTCGTGGTTTTTTGGGGTTGACTGGCTACTACCGCAATTTTGTCAAGGATTATGGGAAGCTTGCAGCTCCATTAACTACTCTGTTGAAAAAGGATGATTTTACATGGACACATGTTACTGAGTGTGCATTTGACAAGCTTAAACAAGCTATGTGTACTACACCTGTTCTAGCTATGCCCACTTTTTCCAAGCCATTCACTATTGAGAGTGATGCTTGCGGCAATGGACTTGGTGCTGTTCTCCTTCAAGATGAACACCCCATTGCGTTCACCAGCAAATCCCTTTCCGGTAAGAATTTAGCTGCCTCTACATATGAGAAGGAAATGATGGCTATTTTGCATGCAGTACAAAAGTGGTGACCCTACCTCTTAGGGAATCATTTCTGCATCAAGACTGATCACCAGAGTCTGAAATATTTCCTAGGACAGCGTGTATCCTCCCCAGCACAACAGAAATGGGTTAGCAAACTCATGGTTTATGACTATGAGATCACTTATAAGAATGGTAAGGACAATATTGTGGCGAATGCCCTTTCTCATACATTTGATGACCAAGGTTCTCTTTCCGCTATTTCTATGCCTGTTCCCAATTGGTTGCAATCGGTTCAACAGGATTATGTCAATGACCCTTCATTATCTCACATCATCCAATGCTTGGACAACAACCCTTCTGCTATCCCACATTACTCTTGGGACAGTGCTTCACTGAGATACAAGGGTCATCTGGTGCTTCCCCCGGAACACCGCTCTTCAAAAAGCTATCTTCTATGAAATCCATGCTTCTCCGTCAGCGGGGCACTCTGGTTTTCTCAAAACGTATGAATGAGCACGGTGCAACTTGGATTTCATTGAAGGGCTCCCTAAATCTGCAGGGAAGACTATGATTTTGGTTGTGGTTGATCGCCTCTCCAAATATAGTCATTTTTGTGCTCTCAGCCATCCCTATACAGCCTCTTCTGTTGCTCAAATTTTTCTAGACCAGATATTTCGTCTTCATGGAATGCCTTCTTCCATTGTCTCGGATCATGATGCGACTTTCACCAGTCATTTTTGGACAGAACTCTTTCACCACACTGGCACCAAACTGAAGATGAGTTCAGGTTATCATCCCCAAACGGATGGTCAGACTGAAATTATCAATAAATGCTTGGAAACTTATCTTCGTTGCTTCACCTCTGAGCAACAACATCAGTGGGAAAAGTGGCTCCCTCTCGCTGCATGGTGGTACAATACCTCTTACCACACTGCCTCTAAAATGACTCCATATGAAGCACTTTATGGTCAAGCACCGCCAGTTCTTCTTCCTTACACCCCCAGCAGTTCTCTAGTTCAGGCAGTTGACGCGGTCCTTCGAAACCGCAATGAGGTTCTTCGCATTTTGCGCGAAAACCTTCACATGGCACGAAATCGCATGAAGCAACAAGCTGATCAGCACCGTTCTGAGCACACTTTTGAAGCTGGTGATATGGTTTTTCTTTGTCTCCAGCCTTACAAGTAATCCTCACTAAAACTCAAAGGGCATCATAAGCTCGCTCCAAAGTTCTATGGGCCATATAGGATTCTTCAGAAGATTGGGTCTGTTGCTTATAAATTGGAACTTCCGCCTTCTTCCCGCATTCATCCAGTATTTCATGTCTCTTGTCTGAAGAAAGTTCTTGGTACCAACATCCAAGGCCAAACTATTTTACTAGAACTGGATAATGAAGGATCCATCTTTTTGGAGCCGGAGGCTGTCCTCAATCAGCACACTCATCAGCTTCGCTCTCGCTCTATCACAGAGGTCTTAATTCAATGGCATGAAATGCAGCCCGAGGATGCTACGTGGGAACCACTCCTTCAGATTCAGTGACAATTTCCACATCTAAAGCTTTGAGGACAAAGCTTTTTCTAAGGGGGAGGGGATGTTAGGAACCCATGTCAATCCTTCTCTTTACTATGTTAGTATATTGTTGTTGGACGCATATGCTTTGTAAGTAGTCCCATAGTAATTGTTGATCCATAGTTTGTGTTATTGTTGTGAGGCGCATATGCTTTGTAAGCCGCCTGTAGTATTTGTTGATCCATAGTTTACATTGGCCCATGGTTTTGACCCATAGTATTGGCGCCCATAGTTTATATTGGCCCATGGTTTTGACCCATGGTATTGGCGCCCATAGTTTATATTGGCCCATGGTTTTGACCCATGGTATTGGCGCCTATTTTTAGTATATAAGTGTGTGTTGAGGCCAAGGAAGACACCGTGAAGTTATTTTGTCTTGAGCTTGCTCAAAGGAGGTTTCCCCCTCGAAGTGGCATGCGATTAATATAAAAGTGATTTTGAGTTCTGCTGCTATATCATGTATTTTGATTACTTGTTTGCTGTAGGGTCCTCAATGTTTTAGTTTCATGCTAAAGGTCCATACAATCGAATTCTCATCTATCTCCCCATTCTCTCATTCCTTCTTTTCCATTCCCCCACACTCTCATTTGATGGCGCACTTGTTGGAGTGATTCTTGCACCTTGTTGACGATAGTTGATGGATAAGATTTAATTTATGATATATGGATCTGTAATATCATCTCCATATTCTATGTAAGTTGAAATCTCATAAATACATGTATGAAAGGGTCGCATTCTCCATGCTCTTGAATAACTAGTTTTCACGTATTTGGCTTCAATATTGAAGTAGCTTTATATCATATTTGTATGAGGAAATTTATATGAGTTTGATGATGACGGGGAAGAAATATATGATGTATGGATCTGCAATATTATCTCCACATTCTATTTAAGTCAAAATCAGAAATACATGTATGAAAATCTCACATTCCCCATGCTCTTGAATAACTAGTCTTCATGGATTTTAGCTTCAATCTTGAAGTAGTTTTATGCCATATTTGTATGAGAGATATTATATGAGTTTGAGGATTTTTTGACAGCCATATATGATGTATTTATATGTAATTTTATTTCCATATCCTCTGTGGTTCTAAATCCAAGAAACTCGTGGGAAAAGCTTGCATTCCCCTGCCATTGGGTCACTAGTTTCCATGACTTTGGATTCAATCTCGAAGGAGTCTTGTATCAGATTTGTATGAGGGATGTTCTCTGAGTTTTATTATTTTGTGACAGCCATATATTATGTGTTACTCATTAATTTCACATCCCTATTCTATGTGGGTTGAAATCCAAGAAATCCATATATGAAACTCTTGCAATTCCATGCTACCAATTCACTAGTTTTCATGTATTTGACTCCCATACTAAATGAGATGTATACCAGACTTGTATGAAGGAATTTATATGGTGTTTAATAATTTTTTGGAATAAATTTTTATTCTGTATGTGGTACCTGTATGTCACATCCTGATCTGAACCTTTAACTCTACCTTTCATATGTCAAAATTGATCTAGTTATGCAATTTCCCCATAAGTAATTTCAATGAAAGTTATCAAACGAATGTGGAACTCTATATCCAGTTTAAAAAAATAATAATAATGTGTAATGACATTCCATGAGTTATTATATCATTACCCATAATCTTCTTACAAATTTGGGAGGTCCGTACATGAGTTGGGAAGCCCATTTGGCCTACCCCTTAGGGGGGATTTCATCACAATTTCCTAGTAAGTTTTGTCCTTTTTTTCATCAGGACATAACATGGCTACAGAGGTCTAAATTATGATAAAAATTATACATAAACCAACGTGGTATGTTTTAATACTCACCATACCATCTCCTTTCAATTTTGGGACCATTTGGTGAAAGTTGGAACCTTCTAGAGTCATGACTAGTTAAGCTCAAATTTTGTCTGAATTGCACTTTTCTTCAAAATTTTGAAAAAGGGACATTATAGTGGTATCAGAGCATGGTATTGGAACCTATTGAAGTTATATATGATATATATTAATTTAATAAATTCCTGAATTCATGTTTTGATTATACGACCAAGCAACTTATGCAAGAGTTCAAATTGGTGGCTAGCCAACTTGGGGTAAGATGGAAGCAAGGGGTAATCGAAGTTTTCATCAAGGAGAGACACATAAGACAATTAATTTTAAATAATTTTATGATTTTTTTAATTCATTTATGAACAATAAGGAATATGTGAAATCATTAAGGAACAATCAATAATCCACAAGTATTGAGGAGACCAAGGAGGCACCAAGTTCTGTGGGTGGTGAAATAGAGAAAGCATTACATTATGAGGATCAAAAGTCACTTCCAGGTGAATTTGAAAAATATGTGGAAAAATAAAATGAGAATGAATAAGAGTACCTTAAAACAAATGAATATTATTCCATGACACATTCTACTGTGGACATGGACCAAAGGGCATGTGCTAATGGATGCTTGAACTGTGAAGGAGTACCTACTAATGGGTTCTCACAACCCTATGTTGGTGACATAGAGATAATATTTGAAAATGTTTATTCAAGATAAATTTATCATAATCATGAAAATGAATACCTTGTGACAGATAATGAAGAACAAAGATCAACTTCCCCATCACCACTTGAGCTTCAAGAAGTTGATCAAATCAAGAAGAAAGAAGAAAAGGAGGTTCACTCCCATGAACCATCCTTTATTGAAGTTTATTTGAATATGAGTGAAATTTATATCCATGAGATCCTTAGCATACTCCATGACACTCAATCATTGGTATCAAATTCTTGTTGGAATGTTTCTTCATTGGAGGAGGCATCCTTCCTTGAAGACACAGAGAAGATTCAAAGAGAAATGTGCAACATCAAAGGTAATTTCATGTATTTGATTTTTGATAGAAACAATGTGATTGAAATTATTGAATGGTTACATGAATCCTACTTGAAGAATAATGAATATATTTATAATCTCAAAATTCAAATGAGCAGCATCTTGAGAGGTTGCAAGATACTTGTTTTTCATCTTATGTTTCATATTGTCATATGGTAGATTGCTTGGAGGATTCTCATGACACAATGGATCATGAAAAAATTGCATGTTCTTGATGTGTTTGAAGATGATATTTATGAGAGCCAATCACTTTTTGTGGTGGAAGAAGAACTTGAGTTGCCTCTTGAAAATGGTTACACACTTTTTGAAGAAGTGCATGATTCCACCACCTTGGAACCAACCCAAGAGGAAAGTTTTTCATTTTTAAGGGATGTGCATAATACTACCCCTATATATCATTCACATGATGTACATTTTTCACTTTCCGATCATTTAGGTGAGTTGCTTCTTTCTCCTACATCCTACACTTCCAAATTTTGCAGCATTTATCCTAATGAAGTATGGGTGAAAGTTCTATTTTTTATAGTTCCACATGAAGAATATGGAATTTCTATATCTGATTTTGATGATGAAATTATTGGAGAATCGTCTTATTTACATTTTCAGAAACATACTTTGTTACATTATGATGATACACATCTACATCAGTGCACCTATGATGTTCACTTGAGTCACTTGGAGACTTATGATTTTCCTTGCTCATTGCCTAGTCCATTTTATGTTGGAGGAACTTCATCCCACACTTCCGTGAAGAGATATATGATTCAAGAACATTATTGTTGGAAGCAACATCTTTTTTTTATTTCATGATGATATGCATATTCATGGGTGTATTGAAGAGACTTCTTAGAGCAACTTGAAGTATTCATGTTTCCTTTGCTCCTTATTTGGTTCATATTTTGGTGGAGGTTCTTCATTCACTTCTTGGATGAAAGAACACATGGTTGATTAATATTTTGATGCATCTTACATTATTTTGGAGCAGCATTATAGGACATGGGATCCTCGCCTATTTCATTGGAGCAGATATGATATAATACTTGATGCTTGTGTGTATGGGGCACATGATTATCTACTTACTTGGATGTACAAGCACTTTCATGATTCTTTGATGAGGTACCTTCTTGATGTACATTTGTATGATGTTGTTATGTACTTTCATGATAGATATTTTGTACTCATGATTTTTGTAAGGTTGCAATACAAGCAATGGGATCATGGCATTGCTTGATTTCATGTCACTTGGAGTAGCAGTTTGATTGTTGGTTTGAGAAAGCAAACCAACCTTCAATCGTTTAAGTTCATCTTTGCAAAGAAATGTTCTAGTTTCCTATATGGGAGAGATTTCGAGAAATGGATTCAATTTTCACATGCTTGGTGTTCATGGCATTTCATCATAGACATTTCATACCAAGCATGTATCAAGATCATATGGGACTCTAAGATCATTTTTGGTCTCACTGGTTTCAATTTTGGGGGCAACAAGTAGCAGTGGAGATTTAGTCACCACTTGAAAAGATGATTGTAATCAGATTAGTGCAGCAGCAATAATGGTGGTTCCTCTTTGAAATTTTCTTGGAATATTAAGAAACTCAAATTTTGGTAACTCAGTACCAACTTCAAAGAATTATATAGAAGCAAAAAGGGATGAAAGTTCATAAAAGGTTTCCAAAATATGGAGGTAAAAATTATTTGTGCAAATTTGTTTTTTTATGGGTTTGATTAATCCTTTTGGTGTTAACTATGATGTTAAATGATATATCAATATGCACAATCCACATATATTTACTTTTGGGAACAAAAAATTGCAGTACATGAGTGCCACTACTCAAATTGCAGCTAAAGAAAATTAATGAACAGAACCATAAGAGATTTTCTTAAGGACAAGAAATTTTGAGTGGGGAGGACTGCCATGTCCCCAATTAAATCATTTCCAAATAATGTTTCACCAACCTACTAGTTCCCTAGGTCGAGATGGAGACATAAATTTTGTAATAAGGGGATATGGGACCCAAAACGAATTTATTTTACCATATTCACATTTAAATGAGTCACATAAATGATAAATTCTAAGAAAATAAGGTGGTATGGATTCATGAAGACACTTGGAATCTTGTGGATCCTTTGGGTGACTAGATTCCCCACACACTTGGCATGATATTCATCCAAATTCGAACACATGGGTAATGTAACTTTATTGGATGGTTATGTGGTGTCAAATATCATATAATGAGACAAATAATTTGAAATTGTAAAGGAGGGTAAATCCTATGGAAGAGGAAGAGACTAGAAGACAAGGTGTTCCACTTGGAAGGAGATTCTGTGCACTCTATGAAAACAAATGATGGAAGATTCTATGAAAAGTATGACAAATTCAGACCTGATTGATGACATGTGACAAATATGACATGACAGGGATAAAAATTACCACCAATAGGTCGAAATTGGAATTTATATGCAACCATTCGAATTGAGGAAAGAATTGGGGCATGAAGAGGAAGACAAGTGTCATGATAGTTACTAAACCACTAAGATGAGTGGGAGGAATCTCATGGAGGGAAATTAGACCTTAGGAGGAATAATTAAGTTAATAAAAGGATTTCATGAGTAATAATAATATATTTTTATCATTTTTTAATTTTCCTTTGTCATTTTCGATAGCTTTTGCTTGTCCATTGCACAGTGAGTGTTCACTCTCCTTGCTTGTGAACCAATTTCGAGGGAGTTGGATTCCTTTCCAAGTTGGTTGATGGAGAGGCCATTAAGAAATATCATGGGATATTAATTAAGGAGTTTAATTTTCAGTTTGAAGTTCCATATAGTACAATTCTCAGATATCTCCCCATTCTCTCATTCCTTCTTCTCAATTCCTCCACACTCTCATTTGATGGCGCACTTGTTGGAGTGATTCTTGTGCCTTGATAAGGATAGTTGATGAAAAAGATTTTATTTATGATGCATGTAAAAATAATATAATATCAATATTCTATGTAATTATAAATCTCTTAAATACATGTATGAAAAACTTGCATTCCCCATGCTCTTGAATACTTAGTTTTCATGGATTTGGCTTCAATATTGAAATAGCTTTATATCAGATTTGTATGCAGACATCTATATGATTTTTAGGATGATGGGGAAGAAATTTATGATGTATGGATTTGTAATATTATTTATCAATTCCATTTAATTTGAAATATCATAAATACATGTATGAAAATCTCTCATTCCCCATGCTCTTGAATAACTAGTCTTCATGGATTTTGGCTTCAATCTTGAAGTAGTTTTATACCAGATTTGTATGAGAGATACTATATGAGTTTGAAGATTTTGTGACAGCCATATATGATTTATTACTCTTTAATTTCATTTCCATATCATCTGTGTGTTGAAATCCAAGAAACTCATGTGTGAAAAGATTGCATTCCCCTATCATTGGGTCACTAGTTTCCATGACTTTGGCTTCAATCTTGAAGGATTCTTGTATCATATTTGTATGAGGTATTTTCTCTGAGTTTGATGATGTTGTAATAGAAATATGATTTTTTACTCAGTAATTTCATTTCCCTATTATTTTTGGGTTGAAATCAAAGAAATCCATATGTGAAACTCTTACAATTCCATGCTACCTATTCATTGGTTTTCATGTATTTGACTCCCATAATGAATGATATGTATACCAGAATTGTATGAAGGTATTTATATGGTTTTTAATACTGTTTGGGAATCAATTTTTATTCTGTATATGGTACCTATATGTCAAATCCTAATCTGAACCTTTAAATCTACCTTTCATATGTCAAAATCGAGCTAGTTATGCAATTTCCCCATAAAGTTATCAAATGAATGTGGAACTCTATAACTAGTTTTCAGAACTAATAAACATGTGTAATGACATTAAATGAGTTCTTATATCATTCCCAATAATTTTATTACAAATTTGGTAGGTTCATGCATGATTTGGGAATCCCAATTGGCCTACACCCTAAGGAGGATTCCATCACAATTTCCTAGTAATTTTTGTCCTTTTTGTCATCAGCCCCAAACAAGGTTGAAGAGGTATAAATTATGATCCAAAGTATCCATAAAAGACCTTGGTATTTTTTAATACTCACCATACCATATCCTTTCAAATTCGAGATCATTTGGTGAAAGTTGGAACCCTCTAGACTCATGACTAGTTAAGCTCAAATTTTGCCCGAATTGCACTTTTATTCAAAATTTCGAAAAAGGGACATTACAGATTCATGTATTGATGACCCCATCCAACTATTTTGAATGGAAGGCCAAAATGGTGATCCAACTAAGGTTGAAATTCCTGTATAGATTCACAATTGGGATTGGAATCGAACCCAACTCTGATGTGGAGAAATCGAAGTACTTCAATAGGCTTGATGAAGAATTTGGAATGCTTTGTCTCAACATTTCAAGAGTATTTTTCATCCATTTAGACACTCTGACAACTCCCAAATAATTATGGCTCAATATTGAATCATTGTTCCAGAATACTGATGAGATGAGAGGTCACCAGCTCGAAAATGAGCTAATCTCACTGGGTCCTGATCACTTTGAGACAATCCAAGACTTATTCACCAAGTTCAAATAGTTGGTGCTTCAATTGAAATAGTGTGGCATAGAGTGTATAAATAATAGCTTCAATGATATGAGAAAATATTCTACTAAGAAGCACATGAAATAGATCTTTCTACTAAGATAATTCTCACAAGCATACACGGGAAAAATAGAGAGAAGAAAAGAGACTGAATCAAATGAATGAAGAGATGAATATTAGAGTGTATCCTTCCATTGATTAATGATAAATAATAGTGTACATAAATAGTACATCCCTCATATGAAAATCGATTTATATGGAGATAACTCATAAATATCAGGAAGGTATACTTACAAAATATGATAAACCCCCATAGGTGGCTAAAGAAATTCCCAAACCAGTCAAGGACCTCACGAATTAGAAAAATCATGAGTGAGTTGTCAAGAGTGATGGATAAAAATTATAATCCTAGAAAATGGATAGAAAATCATGGAGGATTGGTTGGAAACAAAAGATGTCAGTTTCCTAGTTAACTAGCTTTGACTTATCCACATAAAAGCAGATAAAAGTAGAATAAGGAAGAATATGCAGAAAAGAATAGTTACTAATTATGGATGTCCATAAAGTGTTCAAGATCAACCCATAATCATAAATAAATCATTCATGGGGTATAGATGGCATGTGTTAACTTTAAGGTGCAAGTGGATTCCAACTAATTAGCTAGTGGGTAGGAATTTAATCAAATAATGATTAAATATTTTATCCTAAGTTATGAGTGAGTTTAATATATTCCAACACCCCCCTATAATTATAACTTTATGATGGTATTTCAAAAATGTATATGTATATGGACGCATATATGGCCCAGAAACAAGGATATGGTCACCCTTTAACAATTATTCATGTCCAGAAAAGTGAGGAAAGAGACAAAACCACATGGGGAAAATCCTCCCTCAATAAAGGACAAGGCACAAAATTTGAAATAATATTTCTTCAACATATCTTTATATTCACTTGAATGAGTTTAATGAATTGCTTCTGTATGAAAGGCTTGATGAATAAATCATGAACTCCATGATCATGCACTAAAGTGTAGAACCTGCAAGAAGAAAGAGGAGAGACTCCTTGTATTTCATCATCTGATGAAGTAGGATCATGTTATGAATGCTTATTTATACTATAAAACTCTTATATGCAAAAATAATCTGAAATGGAAAATATATCCGTGCATACTCCTTCCCAAAGAGTACAAAAATTAAGATAATTTATTACACACTCAATTCCCTGAATAGATGCAAAATTGTGATGTGAATCACATGTCAATATTCCAATATGATGTATAACCTTCCCATATCTTATACGAGGCTGATAAGACTATTATATATCATAAAAATTAGCATATGGGACAGAAAATACAAAGGATTCAGTGCCTCCATGAGGATATAGGGATAGACCAGGAAAACTATGAGCAACTGGGAAAAACAGATAGGTGCAAAGATATGAACGATGTATGGAATTGAGATATGAACTATACATCTTTAGAAAATATACAAACATGTTTAATATCAGTCCAAATATTACTAATTTCATGTATAAACAACCAATTAAACATAGGAAAGACTTCAAACCATGTAACATAAGTATCACTAAGAGACCAATGAGGAATCAACTAGTGAACTTGGGATTTGTATAGTCTTAGGATTATTCAGAGGTATGGTAGATGGTATGGATGGTGTTATTATTTTTGTAATTACATACATATCATCATACAAATAATATTCTAAATCATATATATAATCTTGTGAGGAAGGGCTTCTCAAAGACAGGTTAATATCTAGTGAAAAATCACATTTTTTGGGAGATGAATCTAGGAAGACTGACAAGACGATTATCAAAGAAAGGATCTGATATTTCTGATTCTGATATATCAGATACTAAATATATATTAGAGACATGAGAAAAATTTTTAACTCTAGAACTCAAAGCATAAGTTATGTCACCTTGGAACTATGACAGTGTTCTAAGGAATCAACAGGCTTCTCTAGCTCATCTAGAACTTCGATCTTGTGCTTCTCAAGAAGATGAGAAATGATTCCCATATTATTCTTGAAGAATTTATTCTATGAATGAAATACCTTTCTTCAATAATATCACTTGGATTTTATCCCTTTCTTCTTACCCTTCTTTATTGAATCTTCATCAGTAGGCTTCGAACTTTCATCTTCAATTTCTGACTTTGGATTCTTCTCTTTCGTAATTTGCTTTTATTTGGATTTTCTATTATTTATTCCTTGAACCATGAGAGCATGATCCTTTCCCTTGGAATATTTAAGGACACCCATATGGATCAATTTATCTTTCTCCTTTGTTAGTTAATCAAGAAAAGTATTTAAAGAAGTAATTTTCCACTGAGGAACATCAAGCCTAGTAGCATGAAAAGTAGACACAAAAACTGAGTAATTAGGACCCAATTTAGAAATAATGGAAAGTATTAATTGATAATATTAATTCTCAATCCAAATTTCTTGATAATTATAAAAATGTACTTGAACATAGTGAAGAAACCCTCAAGAGAATTGAAACTGCTTGGACTCAATGAGAATAACTCAATCTCCAATTGATGTGCTCTTAGCTCATCTTGAACTCCAAAGAGAGACTCTAGTTGGGTCCAAACTTGGTTTGGAGTGGTAAAACCATCTATATGAAATATTATACAAGGATAAATAGATAGGAAAAGAAATATATAGGCTTCATCCAACCTATTATGCCACTTAGATTTCTCAATCACAACATTGGGCTCATTCTCCAGAGCTAGAGTAACTTTGTATAGTCCTTTACTATGCAATAGAATGTCAATTTTTTATTTCCATTCATGGTATTTGAAGGGAGTAAGAATTATATCTGAGTAATAATCCATATTTCTAAGTTGATTCACTCAATAATAAACTCTTTGCAACATGCAAAACAAAACTAGGAGAAAATCTTGTAAGCTAGACAAGCTCTACTTCAGAGAGGGATAGGAGACTGGATGCGCTCCTCAACTCTATAGAAATTGAGAAAAATTGTGCTATGATACCATGTAGAAATAATATCTTCAATTCTATAAGAAAATATGCTAAGAAGAAGCACAAGAAATAGAACTTTCTACTAAGATAATTCTCATAAGCATACACAAGAAAAATATAGAAAAGAAAAGAGACTAAATCACATGAATGAAGAGATGAATATTGGAGTGTATCCTTCCATTTATTAATGAGAAATAATAGTGTACATAAATATTAAATCCCTCATAGGAAAATCGATTTGTATGGAGACAACTCATAAAGCTCAGAAAGGTAGACTTACTAAATATGATAAACCCCCATAGGAGGCTAAAGCAATTCCCAAATCAGATAAGGACCTCATGAATTAGAAAAAGCATGATTGAGTTGTCAAGAGTGATGGATAAACATGAAAATCCTAGAAAATGGAGAGAAAATATTGGAGGATGGGTTGGAAACAAAAGATACTAGTTTCCTAGTTAACTAATTTTACCTTATCCACAGAAAAGCAGATAAAAGCATACTAAGGCAGAATATGAAAAAAAGCACATTTACTAATTCTAGATGTCCATAAAGTGGTCAAGATCAACCCATATTCATAAATAAATAATTCCTGGGGTATAGATGGCATGTGTTGACTTTAAGGTGCAAGTGGATGCCAACTAATTAGCCATTGGGTAGGAAATTTAATCAAATAATGATTAACTATTTTATCCTAAGTTATGAGTGGGTTTAATATATTCCAACATAGAGAAGAAAGAGGATCGGCTCATATTGTCTATACTTTTGAAGCTAGGGCTAGAGTACTCAGTGTTTGTGTCAACATTCCACTCTAGAAAGCTCACGGCTCGAAATTGGCGAATGCCTTCACTAGCTGACTTCATGGAGTCACTGACTCAAGAAAAAGACAAGCTAGTGCAAATGGGTACCATCAAATCCAGTAAGGATCAAGAGCTTACTGCAGGAGTTTTGAATCCATCCAAAGGCAATAATAAAGACAAAGATTCAAAGCAGCAAGAGAAGAAGAAGCAGGAGAAACCCAAATCTTCAAATGGGGGTTTGAATCCTTGCAAGGAAAAGGACAAGAAGAAGAAAGAGAATAAAAAATGCACCTATTGTCACAAGGGTTTTCATCCAGAGAGTGCATGTATGAATAAGACCATAGACATGATGGTGCAACTGCTTGATAAGAATAGCATCCCACTTCCTTAGGGCGCAAGGAATAAGGATGGTGGTTCAAGATCAGACAACAAGGAGAGGTGCCACGCTTTGGTTGCTGGTTTTTCAAGCTCTTATTCCTTCATCATAGATTCAGGAGATTCCAAGCATATGGCCTCCATGCAAGATTTTTTTTCAGCTCTATATACTTACAGTGGTCCATCCATTCTCATGGGTGATGATTCAGAAATCTAAGCCAAAGGGATTGACATGATTGATCTTTAAGATTGGTACTTCAACAATGTGTTGTTTGTACCTGATCTAGCAGCGAAACTACTCTCAGTGTATCAAATGAAACAAACTGGTGAAGCCAAGAGAGTAACATTTAATTTAGAAGAAGTGGATATAGCAAAAATATTTACAGGCAAATTTGTGGCATTGGGGTTTGTTGATCATAATGCAAGAATGCACAAATTCTCTCACTTCCTCCCCTACTTCCAAGGGAATGTGCTCCTGTCACATCCCAATTATACAATAAATTTGTTGCATGAGAGATAGGTCTCTCTCAACTACAGGTACCTCTAGGAATTGAGAAAATAATGCATGGTGGAAGGGCTTCCTTCTATTAAGTTCTCAAACGGAACATGCAAAGGATGTGTAGTGGGAAAGAATGTAGAGTGCATATATGAGAAAGGGAAAGGAAGGAGAGATATCCAAGTGCTATATTTGGTTCATTAAAACATCATATGTCCTCTTCCACGCCCTCTGATGGGGTATCAAGGTTTGCATTGACTTTCATAGATGACTTCTCAAGGAATTGCTGGGTATATTTCCTCAAACTAAAATATGAAGTCTTTAAGACTCTCAATGTTTGGAAAGCACTCTTTGAGAATGGATGTGGGAATAAGATCAAGGTCCTTATGAATGAAAATGGAAAGGATTATGTGAACAAGAGTTTGGATCATCTTTGTGAATAATGTGGCATCCAAATGCATCATTCGGTGCCCTACACACCACAACAAAATGGTGTTGCAGAGCGCAAGAACATCGCTCTCAAGGAGATGGAAAATTGTATGTTGGAAGCAAAGGATTTGAAACCTAATATATGGGTTGAAGACATTAACAATGACTCATACATCCAAAACAGATATTCTCACAAATATTTGGATGGAAAAAATACCATATGAGGCTTGGAGTGGTCACAAGCCAAGTGTTTCTCATTTCAAGGTCTTTGGCTTAAAGGCTTGGGCTAGGATTCCTCCAGAGAAGAGAAAGGCCTTGCGACCTAGAAGCAAGGAGTCCATCATGGTTGGCTATTCTAAATATGAAAAGGGATACAATATCTTTGATCCCTCATCTCTGAAGACATTCATAGAAAGGAGTGTATAGTTCGAAGAGGAGCTCATGCAAGAGGTCGAACTAGCTCATGGGGAATTCTCACATCCTCCACTCCATGATGATGTAAGTGATGAATAATTTTATGATTTTTTTATTATTCTATTGTTTATGATGAATATGACATGAATTCATATCATTAATCACCCATTCAACCAAATTTTCCTAAGAAAACCATTGAAGCAGACAGGGATCTTGTTGGCAATCCCCATGATTCTCGGAAGATTAGATCTCAAATTCACAATTTTTTCTATGCTTGTGAATTGAATATTGATAATAGATGATTCATTATGGATTAATATGATCCTAAAACATATAAATAATCACCCCTTTACCTAATATGGAAAATATCCATGCAAGAAGAGTTCAACACATTGCAAGACAATGAGACTTGGGAATTAGCTCCCTTTCCCTCCAAGAGGAAACTAGTGCAATGCAAGTGGGTCTATAGGAAAAAAGTGGTTGATAATGGTTCATATATAAATTAAAATTCTAGGTTGGTTTCCTAATTCTTATCTCAAGTCCAAGGAGTGGACTATACAGAGACATTTGCATTGGTTGCAAAGATGGACTCTATTAGGCTAGTTTTAGACATTGTTGCATCTAAGCATTGGGAGATTCACCAAATGGATGTGAAGAGTGAATTTGTTCATGGTTATATTCAAGAGGAGATATATATGAAGAAACCTAAAGGTTTCATTGAGGATCCTTAACTTGTATGCAGGTTAATGAAGTCTCTCTATGGCCTCAAGCAGGCCCCTTAGGCTTGGTATGCCAAGATGGACAATTTTCTTCTCTCACTTGGATTTGAAAGATGTAAATCTGATCATAATTTTTATTTTCAAAATGTTGGTGACTTATTTAAGGTCATAGTGTTGTATTTTGATGATATTTTGATTACAGGTAGCTGCACTAAAGAAATTGGATCAATTAAGTCTTCTTTGCATAGTGAATTCTCCATGATTGACCTTGGATTGTTGAGGAAATTTCTTGGATTGGAAATTCAGAAATATGAAGCATGGATCAAGTTCATCCAATGAAATTATGCTACAGACCTGTTATTGAAGTTTAAAATTGCTGAATGTAAGGCATACAAGTTCCCATTCCGTTCAGGAATAAAACTAGGTGAATTTGGTGCATCTCCATTGGTGGACACCTCGTTGTACATACAACTAGTTGGGAGTATAATGTATCTTACACACTCCTAACCTGATTTGGAATATGATTAAGGTGTTATTTCTATATATATATGCAACAGCATCATGATATCCATTGGAAGGCTTCCAACAGTATGCTGCACTATGTGCAAGGAACTAGACACTTCGAGGTACACTATGTTGTTGGTTCTCCATTAGAACTAGTTGGATTTACTGATTCTGATTGGGCTGGATATCCCATTGACATAAATTCCACTTCATGTTATGTATTCATGCTTTCACATGGTCCCATATTATGGTCAATCAAGAAACAACACACCATATCCCTCTCTTCAGCCAAGTTTGAGAGAGAGGAGTGGTGAACGCAACTACACAATGTGTGTGGTTGCAAGGTATTCTTTCATAACTTGGATTTGTATTTGATTCACCCATAGTAATTTTGTGTGACAATAACAGTGTAATCAATATTTACACTGATCTAGTGTAGAGACAAAGGACCAAAAACATTGAGATACACATGCACTACATCTGGAGCTTGGTGCATGATCATGTGATAGCCTTGCAGTATTTCCCATCTGCAAAGAAAACTGCTGACATTTTTACCTAGAGATTCATAGAGAAGAAATTCACCTATATGAGATCCCTTCTTGTATCAGGTGACACATGGTGATGGATGATAATCACTTTCATACTTTTCTCCATGTCCATTTTGTAGGGGAGGTTTTGTTCCCATGTGGTTTTCCTCCTTACCTTGGTTTTTATGGAAATATTAATTTTTTTTTGCATGAGGGGAATTGAGCCTTAGTTTCCAAGGCCTCAATAATATTTTGGTATAATTTGTACTAATTTAGGCTTATGGGGGGTGTTATAGAAATAATACACCTTAATACCATGTGTTAGCACCCAAAATCACACCCAAGGTTGTGTGGAGGCAGACCCCGAGGTAACAACATAACCACTTTAGGAAAGGGAGCTGGCTTCTCCAATTCCAGAGAGGGATCTCTCATAGATGTATAACAAGGCTAGACATAATGTCATAGAATGGATATCAAATATTTGGTGGTTGGAAACAAAACGAAGATGTATCGGGATATGGAGTCAAAAATCCCAAGGAAACAAAGCAGTTTGCATAGGAAAATAATTACAAGAGCGAGATAATGCTTTGATCATGGTCGTTATATTTGGGGTCTGGCGGGATAAGCAAAACAATGACAGTCTCCTAACATGGAGCACCGTTGGGATGAATTCTGCGCCAGTTTTGGAAGAAATAATTTGGTGGATATCGAAGATAATGGAAGGAGAATATGAGTATAAATTCCTAACCATTATACACTGTGTCTATAACATGAAGAACACATAACGTAAAGATGCACTGGAAATAACATGCACATGAGGAAAAGAAATGTACAGAATTTGATTTAGAAACACTAAAGAATTCTTGTAATGCATATGACCGACATTCGTCTCTGTATATTAATTCCAAAATATCATAAAAATAATAGTCTTTACAGATTCAATACCAACCAACCCTTTTTCCCTTTCTGGGAGTCTCTTTATAATGCTTATGGCCCCTGAGATTAATTCCGAAACAGGGCGAGAAGTAGGTTACAAATTGTGATCAAAATTCTAACAACCTAGAACGTGGCGTCTCTGCCATGATTTACATGCATAAAACAAACAATATGGAGAAAATACACATGCTTGGTCTGAATGGTAGCGTGACACTTCTGGTTCTGAGCTTGCCAGCTTTGAAAGCGACATCTCAGGACGTTTTTGGGTGGCTCATTACTGACTGAGCCCAAACCATTTACTTGTCTATCGAGTCTACACCATGTCTTCCTCCTTCCAATTTGTGTTAATTCCGTGCTCAAAGAAACCTTTGTGCATGGGCTCAAGGCCGGCAAGGAAGTTTTTGTCCCTTCTGTACTCAACCTTCCTTACAACTCCCTCCTCTCTTGGTAAAACTGTTATACAAGGGGGTTTAAAGAAGGGCCGCATTGCCTCTGGCAGTAACAAGCCTTTGAAACAGCTTGTCATTCTTGTACTCTTTACCTCCCATGAGGAGGGTTCTCCTATAGGAAATACGACAGGGTGTGTCTTTGACCTCCTCACCACCTTAGAAAAATTTGGAAACTATAATTCACAAAGGCAGTGATGAAGACTTTGGACCCCCACCCCTCCAATACGAGCATTCGATCCTATGGGTAGCCGCTAAAAATGGTCTTCACGTACCTAGTTTTTGGAGGCAATGACCACGTCTAGGGGTTTTGGGGGAACATCCATGGGACATGAAAACCTAGGTACAATGCTCGTGGGTGCATGTTCCTCTATTAAGATAGCAATTCCTTCACCATCCCCAGCAGGTCCATCTAATACGATGAACATCCCTATCACTACCTTGCTGACACCGGAAGGATATTCTAATACAATGAATGTCTCCTCCTTGATGGTTGACGCATCCTTGGTGAAATGATAATGGGAGCGTAGGAAAGCAAAGCTATTCTTTCCAACCAACAACACACCTTCATAGACAAGCTTTTTGAACCAGACAACCATCACAAATCTCCTCTAAAAATATCAGAACATTCAGTAGACTGGCACTATAAGTTTCTCTTCCACACTCACTTAATCTCTTTTGTTCGGTGGTTTTGAAGTGTAGTGTTTATATAGAGCTGGAGAAATGGGCATGGAGATGAACCATCAGCATCCTCGTACACTTCACCATCGATTATCATGATGATAGCACGAGCGAGCACATCATCCTGGGATCCCTTCTTCCTGCTGAAGATATAGTCACGTTTCCTTCTCTGTTGCGACATTCCATTATTGGCTTTGGAAAATACCTCTAGTGTTATCCCACATTGTAGACCATCTGGTTCAAGGCACATGGACTTGACATTCTTTACCCTTTCATTCCTATTGATGATGGTATCAGAACAATTCCCCTTTGTCGCATCTTCTCACTATGTGTAAGAGCCTTACTTGCCTTCTGGAAATTGACCTTTCAAGAGATTTCCCAGATTTCAACACACTTGATGCAGTGACCTTTGGGTTTAGGGGGGAATCTATGTAGTAGATCCAAATCTCTTGCTGCAGACACACTTTGATGGCATCGAGACACTTCATTTCCCATCGCTTCGTCCTTTTGAACATCTTCCTTGAGATTTCATACTAACAACGTCTTTTAGGAACAAGTAGTATGCAGAATCGTACATTTCACCTCTGAATTCCCTTGTCTATGACATTCGACGATTGCCATCATTTTGGACCCTTAGATCCGAAATTCCTTCCGATCTCGACTACACATGTGTATTGAAGTACCAACTTTCATGAATTTACAAGACGATTTTCCTCATGCATGTCTCATCAGTGGAAGATATGTCCACCCTAGATCTTTCTTCAACGAGATCCACACTGTCGAATGTCACCTCTTTTTAACTCATTTCGCTGATTGGGAGGCCAAAAATTTTGTGAGAATTTCAATCTGGAGAAATCAGTCTCGTCAGTAGATCTTCCCTCCATCAATCGTGGCCGTCGGAACTCGTAGTTTCTTTAACACCATTTCGCGAGGATGGAGAGGCAATTTTGATGGCGCTTGTGGCTTTAGTGAAAACCCTTTTGACCGTCGATTTGGATCATCCTTTGATTGTCACCCTAGATGCACTATCTCTTTTAACAAATTTCTCGGCCACCTTGTGACTGGATATTTTTATGTGTCTTTGGATGTGGTCGCTTTTTCCTACATTCCCGCCATCTCTCACCGTGCAGAAAATAGTGATAACAAGTGGCTCCATATAGGGATTCTATCCTCCTCATTAGGTAGAAAAGAACAACGTATACCAAGTGCCACAATCCATTGGGAATCTCTTCCAGCTTTGCTGCAAACTTTCAAAAATGCTCCAAAAAACCAAATCAAGGATAATGATGGAAACAATTAAAAATATAAGCTGGCACTCAAGAAATGCTGCTTATAAGGGAAATGCTCATCATGTTGAGCTTATTCATTTCTACCTAGCTACTCTATCTATTGGAATTCATCACCTGGTCAAGTAATTTCTGACTTCCAGTGAAGCCAGCCAAGCAAATGGTCCCAAAAATCCCATTTCTTCTCGCGTGATATGAAAAACACTACTAGAAGATCCAGCAACACCGAGTTATAACAAAGAAATTGGTCTTTAGAATAAATATCTAACCATACATTACCACTTTCCATCTTCTCCATGTATTTTGCTACCAGATCGTAGAAACCTGGGTGGTTGCTAGTGTCTTCAGCTATTAGTCAGATGTGATAAAAATGTTCCAACTTCCATCCTTCCAACATCATGCATAGGAGATGTCTCAAAAAACTCTGGGTGGTATCCTCTTGGTCCTTTGTATCCATAGTATCAACTTCTTCATACAAGATTCCATAACTCATGGCCTTATTTCTCACAAGTGTCGTGAAAAAGGTAACACTGCGTTCCTCAATAGAATCGGGCATGTCTACTTCTCGGTAACCTTTTGAGTCAAAATATATTTCCGTATAACCGAGGACACGACCATAAGGAACACTGTGGCATCTAGAGAAATATGTCTTCTACTAGTCTCGAGAAAATTTCTCAATAAATAATCCCTCCTGCTTGCAATCGGGTTGGTTTCTGAAGGAACTATGTACATGTTAGGATTATTAATCCTCCCTTGACCATAATGTCTATTAGATTTTATTTTCCTAACTTAGGAACCTTAATTCATTATTTGGGGCCACTAGTACCATTGGGTCCACTTGGCCTAATGGGGCCACCTAGATCAGTTACTAGAGTGTGGGGAACACTACTAGAGGATAACATCCACTCACTGCATGTGCAGGCATCAGTTTGGGCGCCTCCTAGACCAATCCCTACATTTTAGGAGAAACTGGGAATCTCGGCACCAACCTCCATCAGTTAGGTGGAGTTGGAACTAGTTAGTATTAGTTAGCCCCCAGTTACCTTCAGTTAGTTCACAATTAGTTAGCTAGTGCTAGCGATGCATGGCTAATGGATGGGGAGGAACGCTTTTCCTTCCTACCACACTTAGTTGCATTGAGATAAATAGCTGTAATCGATTGATTGAGTTGTTGGACATCAGGGAGTTGATATTTGGACTCAGAATTTCTCAGTTACTTCACAATCAGTTAGCTAGCGCTAGTAATGCATAGATGCATGGGGAGGAGCACTTTTCCTACCTACCACACTCAGTTGCACTGAGTTAACTAGATTACACTGATTGATTGATTTATTGGACATCAGGGAGTTGATATGTTGGACTCCAATATGGTTTGATAGACCATGAGTTAGAGATTTAGTTAGATATAGTCAGATCCACTCGGTAGATTTGAATTGCTACCTAATGCATTCGAATTCTTCCTATTTGTAACCTATTCTACATTGGATTTATTATGATGAATATACTATAAATTCTAAAGCAATACTTGTCCATTTCTTGTGTGGTTTGTTTTTCTTAGTTTGTATGTTCATTATCCATTCAATTTCTGCAACATTATCAGAACTCTCTGCTTGAATATATAAATGTGTTACAGAGAAAACTTCCTATGGCTTGGGGTACCACAACAGAAAGAGTAACCGCAGAAATCAATCCCTTCCCAATATGCAAGAGAAATAAAACATCTAACACTAAAGGATCTCGAAACATAACTTATTCCAGATGGTTGATGTAGATCCCCGTTGAGCTTTTCCAATCCCACTTGTGTTAACAATTTTCTCTCTCAACAATCAACAAACAAGACAAGAATTCTATATAATTGTGTTAGACCTACTATAGCATATATAATCAATAATGTATAAGTAATTAAAAGCATCCATGGATTCAATATTCATTTAAATGCACATCATTAGACAGGAAAAAATGTTTCTATTAATATAAATCAGAGATTACAAGAATGACAACTTCTGTCGGCACGTCTGCAAACCGAAGAAACTTAGTCCTCCACCTGGGCCTCCACCACCTCAATCCTCCATCTCTCGATAGAAATCTCACAAGAAAAGGGAAGCTTGGGAAGAACACAAAGTGCTCCAAGGGACAAAGGGATGTAGACTCAAGTATAAGCTACGGCAATGATGGACTATAGTTTTCTTTGCTCTTCAATTCCTCCCCTTTCAATGTTGTTATAGCGGATTTCACCACACTAGGTGAATCACACATTGTATGCCCTTCCCCTGTCCCACTGCAGACTCATTAGCCCCTATGGACTAATTTTTGTCTTTTTATGTGTCCTTGATCATCCCTAAAAACATAAGAAAAGTGATATACGTGGCTTTTACCCCGATAACCGTGTACATACACGGATATGACCCCTATAGTCGCATACATCGGGATGTGTGCATAATCCAAATCCATTTGGAGTTTTCCTTGACTTGGATCCGACTCATATGACTCCTGGCCTTCCATATGCCTTGAGATCGCACAGATTCGACCTTTTAGTATCCCTTTGAAAATCTATATAAGGAACCCCTTGAGACATTGAAAGCATAAGAGAGAATTGAGAGCAACGAAACTATAGTCCATTGTTGCCGGAACTTATGCTTGAGTCTGCATCCCTTTGTCCCTTGGAGCACTGTTGTGTTCTTCCCAAGATTTCCTTTTGCTAGTGAGCTTGTTATCTGAGTGATGGAGGATTGAGGTGGTGGAGGCCCAAGTGGGGGATTCAGTTTCTCCGGTTCGCAGACGTGCCGTCAGAGGTTGTCACTTGTAATCTCTGATTCATATTAATAGAAATATCTTTTCCTGTCCAGTAATGTGTATTTGAATGAATATTGTATCCATTGGAATATGTCAAATGCTTTTACATTATTGATTATATATGCTAGAATAGATCTAACACCATGAAATATAGTATGCTTGTATTGTTTACTTGTTTTTGAGGAAGTATTTTATCAATTCAAGCTAAATATTGGAAAGCTCAACAGGGATCTACTTCAACCGTCCGGAATAAGGTACAAGGTTCGATCCTTTAGTGTTAGACATTTTATTTCTATTGCATATTGGGAAAGATTGATTTCTGGAGTCTAGCTGTCTGTTGTGGTACCCCAAGCCATAGGAATTTCTCTTCGTAACAAATGTATCCAAAGGGTTCCTTATATAGTGCTTCAATGGGGTAATGGAAGGTCAAATCCAAGTGATCTCAAGGCATATGGAAGGCCAAGAGACAAGTGACTCGGATCCGCATTAAGGAAAACACCAAAAATATTTGTCCTTTTCTACACATCTCGATGTATGCTGGTTTAAGGATCATAACCTTGTATATACACAAGAATGGGTTTAAAATTCGTGTATGAAAAATAACAGGTATTTTTAGGGATGATATTGGAAACATCAAAGGTAAAAAAATGGTCCATGGGGTCCAAAGAGTCTACAGAGGGACAGGGAAGGCCATAAATGTGTGATCTACCATGTGTGGTAAAATCAGCTGTAACAGATGCCCCCTAATGTGTGAGGTCAGAGGGGTGATACGATGGCTGAAATACATTATAATTCCATCCCATAAGTGGAGTGATGAAAAACCAAGTGGAAGAACTAGCCATCCAACAACACAGTACAAATATCTCTGGATATGACTACAAGTACATATAGTAGTCCCGGATACATAAGAGTACAATGGCCATGAATAGCCATGATACAAAATATGACATGTGTGGTCACTGCCACATACAATATAGATAGATCAGAATCTCCATGATGAATATATACAAAGTATCATGATCTCCATGAAAGCTAAAGATATACAATGGATCAAGATCTCCATAATGGCTGAAGATATATGAAATACACTGGAATCAAGTCACGAGAGCTGAAATCTCATGAACACTGGCACGATCAAGGAGGTAGCATATCTAGAATGCCACCAATCTAGAAAGTATTCTACACATCCCGCTACGAGTACATGTCCTACTATGTGAATAAAGGTGTCGAGGTCAAACATAGTAGTCCATCATCTGATTACCGGTCATTGATGTATATCGTTAACAGACGCGAGATCACCCACCAATAATGAAAATGGGAATCAAGGTACTAGAATGCAATCTACCAAGTGTGAATAAATGTGTTGAGGTTGAACACTTGAAAGAATCCATCGATCAAGGGACATTGATGTATTCCCAAAACTGTCGATGGTGACATAACCTACCAATAATAACTGCAAGTCTCAAGGCACTCAAAATGACTCTAAAATCCTATCCTAGAATAAATGATCTGAAGTTGATGGGATGAAATCCACTAGAAGGAGGTCATTAAGGCATCCCTCATCATCCAACACAAGGTACTGAGAAAATCTGTATAAAGTGGAAGGACTCGATCATAATGTGCATGAACCAGTGCTAGTACCGGGAATGGCCAACATGCAAATTCAAGAAAACCGAGGAATGACCGAATCAGGCTTCAACTTCCTTTAAACAAGAGAATAAAGGTGAATGGTGACTGTAGCTAGCATATACTCGATATACAAAAACTTGGACATCTCTGTGACACAGGAGACATTGACAGAGGCTCCATAGGGATTGGAAGCGTAACCAATCGGTGGATATAAACTCAGAGAAATGAGTACAGCTCCTAAAGTCAAAATATTAACCCAACCAACAGATGTGATATACAATGCTCTATTCGAAGGAGAAATGACTCAACTGCTGCCAAATATAACATCTTTTCCTGTCCATCTTTTTTGGTTTTTTGATTTTTTTTTGGACTTTTTCAAAGTGTCAAGGGGAAAACAAACTAGTTCCAAGTAGCGGAACATACCTATGCTCAATGCAAGGACACATGTGTAGGATAACGACACTCAGGGGGGAGAGCATGTCATATATTATTTGAGCTGAAACCTTATTGATGCGGAAATCCATTATTCCCATTTGGAGAAACTTTCCTTGGCCACCGTTCATGCGGTTCAGAGATTGAGACATTACATTCTCCTTCGCCGAACCTTGGTTGTAGCTCATATCAATCTGCTTTAGTTTTTCCTCACTAGAAGGATGATTGGAGTATTAAGGTGGTAGAGGCCCAGGTGGAGGACTCAGTTTCTCTGGTTCCTAGGCATGTCGACAGAGGTTATCATTCTTGTAATCTCTAATTTATATTAATAGAAATGTCTTTTCCTATCCAATGATGTGTATTTAAATGAATATTGAATCCATGGATGCTTTTAATTGCTTATACATTATTGATTATATATGCTAGAGTAGGTCTAACACAATTATATAGCATGCTTGTCTTGTTTGCTAATTGTTGAGAGAGCAAATTGTTAACACAAGCGGGATTGAAAAATCTCAACGGGGATCTACATCAACCATCCAAAATAAGGTATGTTTCGATATCCTTTAGTGTTAGATGTTTTATTTCTCTTGCATATTGGGAAGGGATTGATTTCTGCAGTTACTCTATCTGTTGTGGTACCCCAAGCCATAGGAAGTTTTCTCCGTAACAGAATTGGCGACCATACTGGGGAACTCCTTGCGATGGATCATGAGACAATCCAGAAACAGGGATATGACCTCCCGACACAACAGGAGGTACTTGATTTTGAGATACTACCATGCGAGCAGTTGCAGTACGAACATGGCTAGTAGCAATATTCTAGCTTGAAGGACAATGTGAATGAGGGGGAGGAAGGGTTGTCAAAAATGCATTTGAAGGAGTAGGGTTCGAGGATGAAGGGACATGTGAAGGGATGTAAGTGGTATTCCCTATGGTCACTTGTTTCAGTTCTGGTATCTACATATGATTACTAACACTAGGTCTAGGACGGACATGTGAGGTTGCTTCCACCATGAGAATGGAAGGTGCAATGTGACTGGTGCTCCCAAATCTCTCCGCATGGAAAGGAATAGGAGTGCCCCCAGGCATAGTGATAGGTTCAAATTTTGACTCAACATAATGTGTCAGATCGAGTGCAGGGATATCATACATGCCATAACGAATGTGACTAGTGCTTGTGGGTTCATAGCAAGTCTTGTCACCTAGAAACCAATACCGGCGACCTATGAATGAGGGATCATAACCAGAATGTGAAGGTATTTCTAGTGAAGGATCATATATGGGAGTAGGATCTTCATCCCCAACCTTGTCAGGTGGAGAGGACATCTCAAGAATCTCATCCTCGTGATCTCCCATCATGTGTGAACCAAAGTGAGAAGTAGTTCTCCCAGACTGTCTGTTTCTCTCTCCCAAAGGAGGAGGAGACATGGAAGGCGGAAGTCCTGCTAAACGACGAGAACGATGAAGTGCTATGCCCAAATCCACAATGACTCAAAAAATGAAAAACTTGATCTAATTATGCAAACCCTAGGAAAACTAGCATGCATAAAGCATACACCTATAAAATGTAAATCCAAATCGCAAGCAAACAAGGGTAGGATATGTGAGCTCCCGAATGAAGCAGGTATGTCTCACCTAGGAGAGGCTTGAGACTCCCATACACAACAAGCGGAGGTTCATAACCAATTATCGTGGCCCTCAGCTTCAACACATATAGTGACTGAGCTATCCAAACCCTACCTAGCCAAGACACCTGCAGAATAACCTCTATGAAGTACCCCCTCAATAACCTAGGTAAGGAAACTAAGGTCACCTCAATATAATCAATGCTCAAGCGGACAGTCGCAGGCGGGATTGACCGTATGGGTAGGGTAGCAAAGCCTGAAACTCTCGAAAGAGCCCCCAGATACAAATACAATCCTGGAAATATATCTGGTGCTACTCAGTTATGACCAGGGGTCATCCCCATCAATAACCACTCACACTACCTCGTGCTTAACTCCCTTGTAAGAGGAGGATCCTGAGAAACAATAATTATATAAAGGAATTTCACACTCTCACCTGGACAGAGACATAAATGTTTCATTTAGTGGTCTTGGAGAATTTACTCACAATGAACTATTCCAAGACCCTAAAACCTAATCTTGTTGGTGCACCCTATAAAAGAAAAGAGTGTAATTCATTTTATTATGCATTGATTTTAATTGGCTTATTACTCAAAAGGGAAAATGGTCATGCAACTAATGATGTTATGACGCAACAAGAAGTAAAATGTACACCTAACAATCAATTGGCAAATGCACTGTGTCAAATTAAAAACGGGGTATGCTACTACGTGAAGTGTAAAATTTTCCTTCAAATGAATATGCAATCATTCCTATATGAAAATCTGACTAATACTCTCCAAGCAAACCTAATGCAAGTACCATGCAAAATGCAAAATGCAAACAATGCATAATGATGAAAAAAGCAAATGTTCTTGTATTTTTTGAATTAAATGAGATAAAAAGAAAAAGTATGACTCTACAACCCTTAGACTATGCAAGCACTATCAGACAGAACCCAAGCAAAGCACCAAGGTAAAAGAGACCTAATGCACTAATCCCAAAACAAAAAATAAAAAATGAAATGGCAAGAACATTTTCAAAAATTTAAACTAAAAAGAGTCTCTGGTCAGAAACAGAGGTGTATACAGACTCCATAAGCATCTAAGAAGACTCAGCAATCATCCTAAATCACCCAGCAACACTTAATCTTCCCCAAAAGGCAAAACTCAGGGCATACGTGACTGTTTGCAGAAAATCAACGTATGTATGCTGCTATTCCAGGAAAACCTGTGTGTACACGCAACTGTGAAGGAAAAACCCATGTATAGGAAGAAAAAGAGTTAAAAAAGAAGGCAAACAGATAAGCTGAGAAAAAATTTACTCCTATCAAACACTACTAGGGAAACATGCCCCCAGACCTGACTCAGAAACAAAGAAATCAAAGCAATTCAAGAACATTGAATCCCGAAAAAAACCCCAAAGAAAATTACTAGGAACTCCCCAGTATGTTTGTAACGCCCCAATTTTGACCCTGTTTGCATTAAATATACATGATACATATATTGTAAATAATTATGGTGAGGAGCTAAGGAAAAAGGCCCACCATCGATTTGGTTGTGTTATGTTTCGGATGGGAATGGTCACCGATGGTATATCGGGACATACGACATATATTAAATTGTGACATCATGTAAATGTGCATTTTAATTAAATAACCCAACCAGCTATGTTCACTGCAACTAAATTGAGAAGGGGCATGATTCCAAAGGATAAGAAAGGGGAATGTTGAACATTGAGTCATGGGGGAAGAGCCATGTGTCACCACTCTATTTTTCTCACCACCACCTTATTTATTCCATTGTTAGTTGGGGGTAGTGATTAGCTGGCAGAAGACCACCACGCTCACACTCTCTGCACACGCAATTGCCAATTGTTCTTCCCACTATCCCCCACTACCGACTGTTCAGTTCCCTCACGCTGAGCGGAGTTAAAAGGGGGCCACAATTCATTTATTGGGGTTCATTCTCTTTCTTCCTCATCGATTGTTGGCTTATGAGTTGGTTCATCCTTTACTCATGGAGAGGTAGTCTACGGGGGTGTTCATCCTCAGGATCACACAGGGAGTTTGTGTCTTTTTCCACCGTTATCAGACTGCGTAGTGATCTTTTATTCCATCGTTGAATCGTGGTCATGATTTCATTCACAGTTCTGTTCTTTGGTTGTGTTTTTCTCCATCACACCTAGTTTGGGAGTTTGTACTTTTCCCATTTTCTGCCTGTGCAATTTCTCCAACGGTTGTATTGAGGATTGGGTGCTATGGGTTCATAGTCATTTGTGGGCTACTGTTTTCCCACATTTTACTTGACTGTTTTTTCCCTTTTTGTGGTGGCATCCCTTGAAGAATTGCTGAGATTTCATATGTTCTGGTTGATTGTGTTTTTCCCTTGTAAAATATTGAATAGCTGTTTGGCTGCTTGCATGCAGTGGTTTTTTCCTTGGACTGCATTGGAGTGGTGAATGAGGGCCTGAGGTGCTTGATAAATCTAGTGGGTTGAGAACCACACAAACAGAGCTACTGAGTTGGCTTTTTTATCCACGACCCCTGAATAGCAATGGAAGGGAGATCAGGGTCTGAGGGACTGCGTTGCAGAGAAGGGACCGATTTCCTTATGTGGGGTGTGTGTGGGTGTTCTAGAAGCCAGGCTGGTTCTGGTGTTGGTATATATAGCTCTTCAATGAGTTCACCAGCTTAGCATTTAGCCTTTCCCAGCTCCTGGATGGCCTGATAAACCCAACATTGTTGGCTTGGCTGATAAACCCAACTGTGTTGGCTTGGATGAACTATGTACCCTTGTGGTGTTGTTATCCTTGGCTATGTGTAAGCCTATTAGTTCCTTATTCCTTAAGGAATCATGCCCAACTCAGGGTTGGCAGCGTTGCTGAGAGATTAAAGAGCACGCGGGCGTACGGTTGGGTGGAACATTGCAGCGATGTAGGTGGTTGCGGAACAAGCTCTTATTAAGATAAGTATTCTTACCTAACTTGTGTCTGCAATTATGTCTACCGTTGATGAATGATGATACATGTTAAATGTTGATCTGTATATGCATGAGTATTGATTTAAATTTTTTGCTTCCGTTGTGTATATGAATGATTATTCCTTGTAATATGTTTGATGTTTTAATTATCATGCTTCAGCATTACATATATGTATGTTCATGTTCGTTGGGCTAGATGCCTGGAAGATTTGATGAATAGTAGCGTGCTCTTCGCCGGTCGGAGGGTCGGGGACATTATAGTGTGGTATCATAGCTTTGGTTGCAACATGGGCTTGAATGGGCCATGAAGATGCAGTGATAGAGCTTATATTGCAGCATTTGGGCTTCAGAGGGCCATGATAAATAGTTAACAGAGGCAGGTTTCCTACTGCCTAGAAGAAACCAGGAAAAATGGGTGAAGACAAGAAAATTCACAAAATTTTATAAGTAACGAAATCGTCGGCCCATCGGAGAACTTAGTGCAAATTTCCTTCGACACGACGGAAGTATTAGTCTGATGGCCACCCGACGATGGACAGCCAACAAAAAATTTCAGGATTCGTTAAAGGTCTGTCGGCCGTTGGTGTAAGATAGAGGATGGAGGAGCCACAGTTTAGGTGGAGATCAGCCAAAGACTGCCGAAACGTCGGCTCCACGTAGTGGAAAGAACCTCCGATGTTTTGACTGTCGGCGATCGGCGAATGTTAGTGGAAGGGAGCACCAACAACGACGATGGTGTAAGTTTTCAAAAATTTTCTAAGGCAACAAAATCATCGCCGATCGACATAAATTAGTGGTATTGATCGTCGATGAACATTGAAAAGAATTAGTTGAATGGATTGTCATCGCTGCGAGTGACTAGGGAACTAACCTTCCGATGCAGCAGTTGCTAGTCATTCTGACAACTGACACGGTGAAAGAAAGTGAAAGGAGAAAAGTTTTGAAAAAAAATTTTAAGTCATAAAATCGTCGAGGAAATTTAGATGACGGAACCATTGATGCAGCGGCAGACACTAGGAGAAATTAGTTGTTCAAACCAACGATGTCGTCGACGGAAAATAGTTGTTGGGATCACCGACACTATAGAAGGATTTAGCTGTTTGTCAGTATTCCATTGCGGCTGCCGTGTGGACTAAAACGCCGACGTGTAGCGCTTAGTGGTTTTGACTGCCGAGAGAAGAAGAAAGTTTCAAAATTTTGTTTAAGTGTCGAAACCATCAGCAGAAGTTAGTTGATGAGACCACCGATGGACGTCGGTGGAAAATAGTTGATCGAGCACCTGCCGTTGCAGATGAATAGACAACTATGCGTCCGAAGGGTAGAGTCTCTGATCGTCGATGGCACAGAATTTCTGAAAGTTTTCTAAGGAGTGGGATCATAGACGATCGGAGGAGAATAGTCGTTGGCATCGCCGATGAATATAAGATAGAAGAGCTGATGTGGTGGAAGACAAGGCAAGAAGAAAATTCAAAATTTTCTCTAAGGCACGAGATCATCGGCCATTGGGAAATGGTAGTGTATTGGATCACCGATCAGGAAAAGTTCAATGAAGGTGACCTGCCGTTGCAGCTGCTTAGTCAACTATCCATTCGATGCCGCAACATCTAGTGCTTTCGACCATTGATGGGCTTGTGGCCGCGAAATAAATAAGAAAATTGTCGGCTTCCATTGCAAAATCCTTGACAACTATCTCGTCGATGCATTAGTCTCTCCACTCACCGATGTCGAGGTGTTTAGTGTATAATGGTTTTGATTTTTGATAACATACTATAGTGGCGTGTAGTGCTCGGGAGTGCTGACACTACGGAAGAGTTAGGGCTTGTGGAAACCACCATTGCGGACACCTAGAGGACTAAGTGTCTGATGCCATAGTAGGATGTCACTTCGACCACCGACAAAGCTTTTGTCCGTGGAAATTATAACAGGATTGTTGGTCGTCGTTGTGCAATGATAGACCACTATAGGCCCGATACGACAGAAGGAAATAGACAAGCTACTCACCGATACAGTGGAATATTAGTAGGGAGAAGACCTGATGAACAGTCAATTTTCTCACCGATGTCAACCGAAATTTTAGTTGGTTTTCCCGCTAAAATGCTGGAGAGAAATAAATGAACAAACTGTCGATGAACTAGGTGTTTTCACCACCGAAGTATCAGATAGATAGTTGGGAAGGGGTCTGATTGGGCCTAAGGATATTTGGCTTTTTCAAAGGAACCTCTTAGTAATTTTTCAAGCAGTTTTCGACTATCTTTAAGTTGGTTTTAAGCAGATTTCAGCAGATTATCAGCGGTCATAGGGCTGAAAAGAAAGAGAGAAAAAATTTGTATTTTAAGCAAAATTGTGTTTTATGAATTTCCAGAAGAGGAAGGTAAGTAGTTTTGATTTATATTAATGATATGCATCTAACATTTTGTTACTAACACATTGCAGAATTAGAGACAACTTCCAAGAGCAGTACTCCAGAAAGAACGGTGTGGTAAGGTAAGAGGTGGTTCAGTCATGAGAACCCATGATGGGTATGATGCTCGGGATTCTTATGAGTGAGTAGAAGATTCCATGGGAGAAAATTTCTGTAATGGAAATGATGACATAGAGTCTAATGGGAGGAGATTCCAGGGGACATCGTCCGAGATTGTAGCCACCATGAGAAGCTTGGTTAAAGCCCAGGAAGAGCAGCATCATTTGAATGTTGCCATATTGCAGAGTTTGACAGACTTGGAGAAAAATATAGATTCTAGACGGGTTACATCAAGGCCAGAAGGCAGTAAGAGCAGCACTAGGAGAAGGAGAAGGACTTCTAGTGGACCATCTGATTCTAAAGAATCCAATGGAGATACAATTTCATCTTCTGATAAGAGAAAAAGAAGAAGACACCATAGGGATCACTCTTGAGATGAATTTAGGAAAGCTAAACCTCCTACATTTGATGGTGAGGTAAAGACGGGGCAAGAAGCTGAAGCTTGGCTTCTTGGGATAAAGAAGTACTTTCAAGTGCAGGATTATTCAGGAAACATGAAGGCACGAGTTGCCATATTCAATCTAAATGGAAGAGCATCCATTTGGTGGGAACACTTCAAGCAAGTAAAGAGGATCAGTGAAAGGAAACTGAAGTGGAAACAGTTCAAGAAGTATTTCAGGTAGAAATACCTCTCTGAAAAATATTATGATGACAAGATGAAGGAGTTGCATGAGCTAATATTGGGACAACAGACCATGGATGAATATGCGAGCAAGTTCTTGGAATTGTTGAGGTATGTTTGGTACATCAGAGATGAAAAAGTGAAGATCCAATGGTTTCTGAGTGGATTGCCTTAAGCCTATAAAGATAGAATTGAGTTTTATGAACCTAGGACCCTTGAAGAAGCAATAAGGAAGGCTAAGTATTGCTATGAACAAAGCAAAGGTAAACTTGATTACCATAAGGCATGGAAGGAAAAGAAGAATGAGAATTTTGACCAAAGAAGGAAAGGTTTCAAACCTTCTAGATTCAGGAATTAGGAGAAGCAACCATCCCAAGCTGCGAGTAATCCAGTTGGAGTGACAGGTGGAAAACCTAAAGAGACACATCAGAATAAAGGTCCACTCAAATGTTGGAAATGTGAAGGACGTCACTTGTGCAGATATTGTCCACTTGAGAATGAAAGTGCAAGACCAGCTTATAACATTCAGGGAGCAGAAATAGTGGGTTAAGTAGTAAGAGCAGTCCCTAGAATTTATGCAGCAATGGAGGAATTCCAGGCAGTTCACTAGTCAACTGTGGTTGAAGTTGCATGTAAGATTGTTGAACAATCTATTTCTATTTTGATTGACCATGGTTCTACTCATAGTTACATTACTCCTAGAGTAGTGGAGATTTGTGCTTTTAAGAAGGTAAAGCATGAAAATCTTGGTTAGTTCAGCTAGCCACTGGGACTAAGAGAAAGGTCAATGAAGTGGTAGAGAAATGTCCATTGGTCATGAATGGATTGAACACTTGTGTAGATCTGAATGTTCTACCGCTTGGTTCCTATGACGTTCTCATTGGAATGGATTGGTTAGAAGCTCACCAAGTGAAGCTTGATTTTTATAACAAGACTTTTGAATGCATGGATGAAGAAGGAAACCCAGTAGTGGTGAAAGGTATTCCGAAGGTAATTTCAGTAAGACAGGTTTCAGAAATGTAGTTGAAGAAGTTATGTAGGAAAGGTTTCCAGTTGTATGCAGCTCATATTCTGGAACCAAAAGGAGATGAGACTCCTAGGTTGGAGGACTATCAGGTGTTATAGGAATTCAAGGATGTGTTTCCTGATGAAATTCCAGGGCTTCCTCCAAAGATGGAAATTGATTTCACCATTGAACTTGTGCCAAGAGCAGCACCAGTGTCCAAGACACCCTACAGGATGAGTGCACCGGAGATGCTAGAGTTGAAGATACAACTGCAAGAGTTGTTGGAAAACAAGTATATCCGATCGAGTGTGTCTCCTTGGGGAGAAACGGTTCTGTTTGTGAAGAAGAAAGATGGTACACTCAGGTTATGTATTAATTACATATAGTTGAACAAGGTTACTGAGAAGAATAAATACCCTTTTCCTAGGATTGATGACCTCTTTGATCAAATGAGAGGAGAAAAGGTATTTTCCAAGATTGACTTGAGGTCTGGTTACCATCAAGTGAGAATCAAGGAGGAAGACATTCATAAGAAAGCCTTCAAGACAAGTTATGGACATTATGAGTTTGTATTGGTACCATTTAGTCTCACCAATTCCCCAGCTACTTTTATGTGCCTTATGAACAGCGTCTTCAGCAAGTATTTGGATAAGTTTGTTCTTGTTTTCCTTGATGACATTCTTGTTTATTCTAAGAATAAGGAAGAACATGAAGAACATTTGAGATTGACATTGCAAGTGCTTAGGAAACATCAGTTGTATGCAAAAATGAGCAAGTGTGACTTCTACAGAGATAGAATTCAGTATTTGGGTCACATTATCTCAGAAAAGGGTATATCAGTAGACCCTCAAAATATTGAAGCCATTATGAATTGGCCTACTCTAAGAAATGTGATGGATGTAAGATCTTTTATGGGACTTGTAGGATACTACAAGAGATTCATTGAGGGATTTTCCAAGGTTGCACATGCCATCACTTCTTTGCAAAAGAAGGGGATAAAGTTCAAGTGGACTTCGAAGTGTGAAGAGAGCTTCCAACGGTTGAAGAATCTTCTCACCAGTGCACCAGTATTGAAAGTTGCAGATCCAGAGAAATATTTTGTGGTATGTACCGATGCATGCGGACAAGGGATGGGAGGAGTCCTTATGCAGGACAACCACATGATATGTTATGAGTCAAGAAAGCTGAAGGAGCATGAGAAGAACTATGCCACTCATGATCTAGAGCTTATAGCCATAGTACATGGCCTCAAGATGTGGAGACATTACTTGATGGGTAGAAGATTTGAGCTTAGAATAGACCATGGTGGTTTGAAGTATTTGTTTCATCATCCTACTTTGAATGCTAGGCAAGCAAGATGGCTAGAATTTTTATGTGAGTTTGATTTCAAAATCAAGCACATAAAGGGAAAAGAGAATAAGGTGGTTGATGTGCTCAGCAGGAAGGTACAGGAAATGCATGTGGCATCTCTTAGTATTTTCCAATCAGATTTAAGGCAGCAGATTGTTAATCATGTTGCCAGAGATGAATTGTATGAGCAGGTAAAAGACAAATTGCAATAGCATAGTCTTGAGAAGAAGTATGAGGGATATAAATTGGAAGAAGATAGACTTCTTATTTATAAAGGAATAATTTATATTCCAAATGTAGTAGATTTGAGGAGAATTGTTATGGATGAAATCCATCAAGCTCCATATTCTGGTCACCCAGGATATTAGAAGACAATTGCTACAGTTAGAATGCAGTACTTTTGGCCAGGAATGAAAAAGGACATAGATGAATACATTTCAAGGTGCATGAAATGTCAACAGGTAAAGGTTGAGCATCAACACCCAGCAGGATTGTTGCAGCCTTTTCCAGTTCCGGAATGGAAATGGGAAGTTATTTCCATGGATTTTATTACAGGATTGCCGATGACTTGGAGACAACATGATTCCATCATGGTTGTGGTAGACAAGTTGACAAAAGTAGCACATTTTATACCAGTGAAGTCTATGCACAAGACTGATGACATTGCAAAGATCTTCATGAAGGATATTTTCAAATTGCATGGATTGCCGAAGGCAATAGTTTCTGACAGAGATCTCAAGTTCACTTACATTTTTTGGAAAGGATTGTTTGCGGATTTGGGTACAAAGCTAAACTTCAGCACTGCCTACCATCCTGAAACAGATGGGCAGGCAGAAAGAGTTAATCAGATGCTTGAAGATATGCTTCGCATTTATGTGATGGGCAAACCAACCAAGTGGGAAGATTGCTTACACTTGGTAGAGTTTGCTTACAACAATGGACAGCAGGCATCCTCAGGGATGAGTCCGTATGAATCTTTGTATGGAAGAAGGTGTAGGACACCAGTGACTTGGGATAACCTAGTGAACAAAGTTGTGCTCAGACCATAATTGCTCAAGGAAATGGAGCAAGAGGTTGTAAAGATTAGGAAGAATTTGAAAGTAGCACAGGACAGACATAAAAGCTATGCAGATAAGCATAGGACGAACAGAGAGTTCAATGTTGGGGATCATGTTTACCTCAAAGTGAATGCAAAGAAAAGTTCCTTAAATCTTGGAAGTTGTGCCAAGCTATCACCTAGATACTGTGGGCCATTTGAAGTTCTTGAAAGAATAGGAATTGTTGCATATAAACTTGCATTGCCTGCTAGTACTAGAGCTCATAATGTTTTCCATGTTTCTTTGCTTAAGAAATATGTACATGATCCTAACCATGTGATAAATTGGGATGTGATTTAGGTGGAACCCGAGGGAGAGTTCCAAATCGAGCCAATGTGCATCCTTAATAGGAAGGTCACAATGCTCCGGAATCGAGCCATAGGGTAGGTAAAGGTGCAATGGAAGCACTATGGACCTAAAGAGGCTACGTGGGAGCTGGAGGATGCCATGCGATTGGCACATCCATTTTTGTTCAATCCTCTGGAACACTGAGGCAATACCAGTGTAGAATTTTGTTCAAATTTTGTAAAGCACTGAGGACAGTGCTATTGAATGGGGAGGGGAATGTAACACCCCATTTTTGACCCCGTTTGCATTAAATATACATGATACATATATTGTAAATAATCATGGTGAGGAGCTAAAGGCAAAATCCCCACCATCGATTTGGTTGTGTTATGTTTTGGATTGGAATGGTCACCGATGGTATATTGGGACATACGGCATATATTAAATTGTGACATAATGTAAATGTGCATTTTAATTAAATAACCCAACCAGCTATGTTCACTGCAACTAAATTGAGAAGGGGCACGATTCCAAAGGATAAGGAATGGGAATGTTGAACATTGAGTCATGGGGGAAGATCCATGTGTCACCACTCTCTTTTTCTCACCACCACCTTAGTGATTCCATTGTTAGTTGGGGGCAGCGATTGGCTGGCAAAAGACCACCATGCTCACACTCTCTCCACACACAATTGTCGATTGTTCTACCCACTCTCCCCCACTGACGACTATTTAGTTCCCTCACGCTGAGTAGAGTTAAAAGGGGGCCGCAATTTGATGATTGGGGTTCATTCTCTTTATTTCTCACCAATTGTTGGCTTACAAGTTGTTTCATCCTTTGCTCATGGAGAGGTAGTCTGCGGGGGTGTTCATACTCAAGTTCACATAGGGAGTTTGTGTCTTTTTCCACCGTTATCAGACTGCGTAGTGATATGTTATTCCATCGTTGAATCATGATTGTGATTTCATTCACAGTTTTGTGCTTTGGCTATGTTTTTCTCCATCACGCCTAGTTTGGGAGTTTGTACTTTTCCCATTTTCTGCCTGTGCAATTTCTCCAGCGGTTGTATTGAGGATCAGGTGCTGTAGGTTCATAGTTGTTTATGGGCTGTTGTTTGCCCATGTTTTACTTGACTGTGTTTTTCCTTTTTGTGGTGGTATCACTTGAAGAATTGCTGAGAGTTCCTATGTTCTGTTTGATTGTGTTTTTCCCTTGTAAAATCTTGAATAGCTATTTGGCTGCTTGCATGCAATGTTTTTGTCCTCGGACTACATTGGAGGGGTTAATGAGGGCCTGAGGTGCTTGATAAACCTGGTGGGTTGAGAACCACACAAACAGAGCTACTGAGTTGGATTTCTTCTCCATGACCCCTAAATAGCAATGGAAGGGAGATCAGGGTCTAAGGGACTGCGTTGCAAAGAAGGGACTGATTTCCTTATGTTGGGTGTGTGTGGGTTTTCTAGAAGCTAGGCTCGTTCTAGTGTTGGTGTCTGTAGCTCTTAAATGAGCTCACCAACTTAGCATTTAGCTTTTCTCAACTCCTGGATGGCCTAATAAACCCAACTTTGTTGGCTTGGCTGAGTTGTTTTCCTGATAAACCCAACTGTGTTGGATTGGCTGAACTATGTACCCTTGTGGCATTGTTATCCTTGGCTATGTGTAAGCCTGTTAGTTCCTTATTCCATGGGGAATCATGCCCATCTTGGGGGTGGCAGCATTGCTGAGAGATTAAAGAGCACGTGGGCCTACGGTTGGGTGGAACGTTGCAGTGACGTAGCTGGTTGCGAAACAAGCTCTTATTAAGATAATTATTCTTGTCTAACGTGTGTTTGCAATTATGTTTACCATTGATGAATGATGATATACATGTTAAATGATGATCTGTATATGCATGAGTATTGATTGATATGTTTTTCTTCCGTTGTGTATATGAATGATTATGCCTCGTAATATGTTTGATGTTTTAAGTATCATGCTTCAGCATTACATATATGTATGTTCATGTTCGTTGGGATAGATTCTCGGATGATTTGATGAATAGTAGCGTCCTCTTCACCGGTCACAGGGTCGGGGACATTACAATGGTCACCAATTATGTTACGGAGAAAAATTACTATGGCTTGGGGTACCACAACAGACAGAGTAATCACAAAAATCAATCCCTTCCCAATATGCAAGAGAAATAAAACATCTAACACTAAAGGATCTCAGAACATACCTTATTCTAAATGGTTGATGTAGATCCCCGTTGAGCTTTTCCAATCCAGCTTGTCTTAACAATTTTCTCTCTCAACAATCAGCAAACAAGACAAGCATGCTATATAATTGTGTTAGACCTACTCTAGCACATATAATCAATAATGCATAAGCAATTAAAAGCATCCATGGATTCAATATTCATTTAAATGCACATCATTGGACAGGAAAAGATATTTATATTAATATAAATCAGAGATTACAAGAATGACAACCTCTGTCGGCACGTCTGCGAACCGGAGAAACTGAGTCCTCCACCTGGGCCTCCACCACCTCAATCCTCCATCTCTCGATAGAAATCTCACAAGCAAAGGAAGGCTTGGGAAGAACACAAAGTGCTCCAAGGGACAAAGGGATGCAGACTCAAGTATAATCTATGGAAACAATGGACTATAGTTTTCTTGCTCTTCAATTCCTCCACTTCCAATGTATCCAAAGGGTTCCTTATATAGTTCTTCAATGGGGTAATGGAAGGTCAAATCCAAGTGATCTCAAGGCATATCGAAGGCCAAGAGACAAGTGACTCGAATCCACATCAAGGAAAACTCCAAAAATCTTTGGCCTTTTGCACACATCCCGATGTATGCGGGTTTAAGGATCATATCCACATATATACGCAAGAATGGGTTTAAAATTCATGTATGGAAAATAACAGGTATTTTTAGGGATGATCTTGGAAACATCAAAGGTACAAAAATGGTCCATGGGGTCCAAAGAGTCTGCAAAGGGACAAGGAAGGCCATAAATGTGTGATCTACCATGTGTGGTAAAATCAGATGTAACAAAATGGCATTCAAATTCTAATATGGTATCATAGCCTTCTCAAGGAGGGTTTCATGCTTGTTTCTCCCTCATGAGGAAAAGCATGATTCTAACAGTTCATATGTTTTAGTGTTTTTGCAGTGAAATTGACAGGTGCTACATAGCTTGTGTGAAGCTTTGCAAGTCTTCCATCCGAAGAAATTATGAGTTTACATACTCCTGAACCACAAATCCTCACAAATTCCAATTATATTGATTGGAAGGTTGATATGCAGTTGGCCTTGTGCAAGCATGGCTACCACAGGATCATTCATGGATGGGAGGTTGAACCTCATCAAATGGTTGAGCAAAACAAGTTTCTAAACCATTGTGATGAAGCATTCGGGTACTTAAGAACTTATATATCCAGAGATATCCTCTTCCACCTAGAAGGATTGAGGACTCCTAGAGAATCCTGGGAGAATCTTGATAGCTTGTTTAACAAACAAGATGAGCTTCGGGGATACATTTTGGAGAATGAGTTGGTATCTTTACATCCCAGCAGTTTCGAGACTATTGAGCAATTCTTTACTAAATTCAAGTCTCTAGTACTTCAATGCAGACAGTGCGGAATAGAGTGGAAGGATGAGCAGAATGTCCTTTCCATACTCATCAAAATTTGCTCTGAGTATTCTGTATTTATTTCCATATTTCATTCCAAGAGGGAAAGCTTTCCTGATTGGAAAATTCCTTCATTATATTTTTTTCTCGAGTCCTTAATCAAGGAGCAAGACAACTTGATACGAATGGGAGCCATCAAGACCTCCGAAGATCAATATTTCCTAGTCACTGACTCTTCCAAAGCGCAAGCAAAGGGAAAATCAAAGAAGGAGCCAAAAGTAGCTGATTCGAATCAGCAAACTTCTGAAAGGGCCTTTGGATCTAAGAGGAAAAAGAAAAAGTGTCCCTACTGTATGAGGGGTTTTCATCCAAAAGACTCGTGCATGAAGAAGACCCTCGACCAAATGAAAGCTCTATGTGTTTAGAACAACATTTCTCTTCCATGAAGAGAAGTGATGTCAGATGATGAAGAGTAGACTGAAGAAGATGAGATATGCTTGCATGCAAGCCTCTCTCCGTCAAAGGCTTATGTGATAGATTCTGGAGCATCCAACCACATGGTTGCTTCCATGGAATCCTTCATCACTTTCCCTCTATCATGAGGACCTAGCAGTCAAATTGGAGATGAATCTAAAATCATAGATGTTGAGAGAGGTTCAGATAAAATCCAGCATGATGATTTCATGCCCTCTCCTACATAAAAGCAAATTGTTGAAGATGAAGAAGAAGCATATTTTTCCCTACAGTCAATTCGAATGGAAGAAAGTCTCCTTAGAGTGAATCCTTCTCCTACTGCTGAAGAAGTGTATGAGATCCCTGATATTTCACCTCCTCACATGGCTTATCTAGAAGAATACATTCAAATCTCTATTTGTGAAGAAAACACTCTTCCAATTCTTTGCAAAAATTCTCCAGTAATTCTATAAATTTTGTTCGTAGTTTACTGGTGACTATTTCAGAAACGATAGAGGAATTTGATTTCTCTATATATAACGATGCTTCTGGTGTGCATATCAGTAATACCTTTGATATTATAGAAATAATATCATATTATAGGAGTGATCCATTCACTCTCATTAATCTAGAGCTTCCAGTAAATTCCTATAGGATTACATGCATCGAAAATCAAAATTTTGAAGAAGGAGAAAATTGTGCATCTACCGTCTTGGTGGAGCAAAGTTTTGGATCTGATTTATTTTCTGATCTGATAATATGTGATTTAGGTTTCAATATTCAAGAGCTTTCAATATTTTTTATAACTAGTTTCACCAATTCTGGCATGACAAATCAAGCACCTCAAGTCTCTTTCAATTTTGTTGTTGAGGATTCGATGTTAGTTCTTTATTATGAATTTGTTGATATCAGATTTTTTGAAATATTTGATATTTCTGAAGATATATCAGATTATGGAACTCAAGAATTTTCTTTCCATGGTCCCATGGCTTCTCTACCTTTGGTCAAATGCTCATCTCCTCATAGAACTAGTAAAGAGGGAGACATTCTACATCTGCCTGGACACTTGCTCCTAACACTTGGGGCTGATTTTACCACTCATGGTTTGCTGTTCAAGGCTGACATATATCAGGTTCTTGGGTGTTTCTCACATGGTTTGAATTCTCAAGAACTTTTACCCTCTCTTCAGTTGATTTCAGATGCTCTACATGGGTCCATTTTTCATCGTGCAGTTGTTTATATTTGTGATTCAGTTGGGTACATTGTTCTTCTTCCAAAGAGGAAGATTCCTCTAGACATAAACATGTTTTTTGGATTCATGGGTTCACCTGCACATAAGAAACAAGATATTGTTGCTGCATAGTAGCAGCAAATATTTTCACAAGTTTTTTCAAAATTTGTATTTCTGCTTATTTTGAGGGGAGGTTTTCCCATGATCTTTTCCCCTATTTCCTCGGTTGTATTAAGCAACATTTTTTACTATCTTTTAGATTGTATTTGGGTGACCTATGGTCTTGTAACCAGGGCCCATGGCTGTCCAAGTTAGGATTTAGGGGGGGTGTTAGGATTATTAATCCTCTCTTGACCATACTGTCTATTAGATTATATTTTCCTAACTTAGGAACCTTAATTCATTATTTGGGTCCACTAGTAACATTGGGTCCACTTGGCCTAATGGGGACACCTAGATCAGTTACTAGAGTGTGGGGAACATTGCTAGAGGTTAACTGCCACTTACTGCATATGCATGCATCAGTTTGGGCGCCTCCTAGACCAATCCCTACATTTTAGGAGCAACTGGGAGTCTTGGCACCAACCTCCATCAGTTAGGCGGAGTTGGAACTAGTTAGACTTAGTTATTCCCCAGTTACCTTTAGTTAGTTCAAAATCAGTTAGCTAGCACTAGAAATGCATGGTTAATGCATGGATGCATGGGGAGGAGCTCTTTTCATACCTACCACACTCAGTTGCACTGAGATAACTAGCTGTAACTAATTGATTGAGCTGTTGGACATCAAGGAGTTGATATTTGGACTCAGAATTTGTTAGTTACTTCACAATCAAATAGCTAGCACTAGTAATGCATGGCAGCATGGGGAGGAGCACTTTTCCTACCTACCACACTCAGTTGCACTGAGTTAACTAGATTACACTGATTGATTGAGTTATTGGACATCAGGGAGTTGATTTGTTGGACTCCAATATGGATTGAGAGACCATGAGTTAGATATTCAATTAGATACAGTCATATCCACTTGGTAGATTCTAATTTCTACCTAATGCATTCAAATTCTTCCTATTTGTAACCTATTGTACATTGGATTTATTATGATGAATAGACTGTAAATTCCTGAGAAATACTTGTCTGTTTCATGTGTGGTTTGTTTTGCTTAGTTTGTATGTTCATTCTCCATTAATTGCTACAACATTATCAGAACTCTCTTCTTGAAGATCTAAATGGTATTCAAATTCTAATAGTACAGGGTGTTTTAGGCAATTTTCAAACGATGCACCGTGTCCTTGACTCTGGGTCTCAGGAATTCGAATTTCACCTTTCGGACTCGCCCCTACACGGGCACAGTCATCCTCCTCAATGGGGCTAAGCAGGAAAAACATACCCCCTTGAAATGGTGTCCTTGGGATCAGGAGGTATGAGGAGGTATTTATGTCAGTAACCTCATCTTTTTCTCTGTTAAGTCTCAGGTTTACAGGATCTCCAACTGTTTCTCTAGGCACGCCGCCTCAGTAGTCATCCTCATATTCATCATATATAGGCATGCTCCAATCTCTTTCGAGGCCACGAGGGATGTAACTCACAACAGGTTGGTTGCAATTTCAAAAGAACAGACAGATAAAACTGCCCACCTCTCTACCCCTTTGTTGATCTTCTTTCCATATACTAGAGGAAAATGTGGGCTTCCAAGGGAATTATGTTTCTGTCCCATGCATCTCCACCCACCCCAACTCCTTGTTGTTTTCATTAGCATCACCCTAGTATAGTATCTTTCCTGACAATTTGAAATTTTATTCGACATCCAACACATCAACAAACATTCTCTGCAATGATGTCGATTTTCTTTCCAATAGAAATAAAGACATGTCGGGAGGAAAAATATAAGCATAATGCAGTTTTTTTGCACCCTCCAAGGGCTCAATTTCTTTGGACATGCCATAATAGAAACTTGTGAACCTTCTATTAAAACTTGACATGGCTTCGCCTTCGCGTTTCCTCATAGAATAAAACTCTAAGAGCACCTGGTCCAATGACCTCTTTTCACCCCAAAAATCTAGGAACATACGAGAAAACTCCTCCTATGTATTGATGGATTCTGAATGTAAATGCCTAAACCACTTTTTGACACAGCCTTGCAAATATTGGGAAAAAACTCTCATACAAACATCCTCATGCTCTATCTCAAAAATGTCAAGAAAATATTCAAAAGCCTGTAAATGTTTCTCAGGTGTGAGGCCTTTGGGAGGTATTTATAGTGTTTTGCATGGAAATTGTGAAGGATCTGAGGCAAGAGAAGAGGCATGTATCGGATTTGGGTATGGCGTGGAATGGAGTCTTATGGAAAATATATGCTCTCAGAAACGACATCCAGGGGGCCATCGAGCTGCCTCTTAATGTCGGGGGTCTCAAGTGGGGGGTCTAGACCAACATCAGACATACAGGATGGAGAGACACTTTCTGTAAGCAAAGAGGGATAGACAAGAGTGAACTCATGACTTTGTTTGGAGTGAAATAAGTCATCATAGACTATTCTAACAAACTTAAGAAAAGAGAAAGAAATATTTACAAGAAGATCCAAGATGTTCTCGGGAAAGCCGAATATTAAGTACCTCATCTTCTCTTCAAACCTACCCATGCCTTCATAATGAATTGACGCACATCATGGAAGCCTCCAATGCCCCTTTGGAAACTTAACTTTCAGTACTCCGGCATTGGTGGAGCTGTCATGGTATTGGAAACATGGGTTTACGGAAGTCTCCGAGTGAAAAATTCATTTTCTTCTAGATGCGTGACCGGTGTTCACCATCGACAGTCTGGTCTATGGCCCTATCGTCTTTGGTTTCAGGAGACTTCGAACCTTCCTCCTCATATCAGTCCTTTCAGTCGTCGATCTCCCTAGTGGAGTCATTCTTTTAGAAAAAATTTACGTGGAGTCGTCAGGGAAAATGATACAACCTTTTCCAATGCAAGGGTTCTTGTTTTTCCACTTAAACCTTTTACCATTATAATCATTATCATTCTTCCCAGGGAATATTTTCAATGTCGTCCCCGGTAACAGTGCTAGTCTGTTAGCACCTAGAATCGCACCCAAGATTGTGTGGAGGCAGACCCCGAGGTAATAGCAGAAGCACTTTAGGAAAGGGATCTAGCTTCTCCAATTCCAGAGAGGGATCTCTCACAGATGTATAACAAGGCCAGACATAATGTCATAGGATGGATATCAAATATTTGGTGGTTGGAAACAAAATGAAGATGTATCGAGCTATGGAGTCAAAATTCCCAAGGAAACAAAGAAGTTTTCATAGGAAAACGATTACAAGAGCAAGATAATTCTTTGATCACAGTTGTTATGTTTGGGATCTGATGGGATAAGTAGAACGATGACATTCCCCTAATGTGGAGCACCGCTCAGATTAATTTTGCACCAGTTTTGGAAGAAACGATTTGGTGGATATCGAATACAATGGAAGGAGCATATGAGTATGAATTCCTAACCATTATACACTGTGTCTACGACATGAAGAACACATAACATAAAAATACACTAGAAATAACATGCACATGAGGAAAATAAATGTATAGACTGTGATTTAGAAACACACAAGAATTATTGTAATGCATATGATTGGCATTCGGCTCTGTATATTAATTCCAAAATATCATAAACACAATAGTCTTTACATATTCAAGACCAACCAACCCTTTTTACCATTTTGGGAGTCTCTTTATAGCACTTCAAGCCCCCGAGATTAATCCTGAAACATTGCGAGAAGTAGGTTACAAATCGTGATCAAAATTCTAACCAACTAGAACGTGGTGTCTCCACCACGGTTTACATGCATCAAACAAACATTATGGAGAAAATACGCATGCTTGGTTTGAACGGTAGCGCGATTCTTCTAGTTTTGAGCTCGCCGGATTTGAAAGCGACGTCTCAAGACGTTTTTTGGTGGCTCATTGTTGACTGCGCCTAAACCGTTTACCTGTCTGTCGAGTCTACAACGTGTCTTCCTCCTTTCAATTTGTGTTCATTTCGTGCTGAAAAGAACCTTTCTGCATGATCTCAAAGCTAGCAAGGAATTTTGTGTCCCTTCCATCCTTAGCCTTCCTTATAGCTCCCCCCTCTCCTGGTAACATTGTTATACAAGGGGGTTTAAAGAAGGGCTGAATTGCCTCTAGCAGTAACAAGCCTTTGAAATAACTTGCCATTCTTGTACTCTTTACCTCCCATGTGGAGGGTTCTCCTACAGGAAATATGGTGGGGTGTCTCTTCGACCTCCTCACCACCTCATAAAAGTTGGCAAGTGGAATTCAAAAAGGTGGTGATGAAGACTTTGGAACCCCACCCCTCTAGTATGAGCATTCGCTCCTACGAGTAGCCGCTAAAAATGGTCATCAAGTACCGAGGTTTTGGAGGCAGTGACCACGTCTAGGGGTTTTGGGGGAACATCCATGGGACATGAAAACCCAGTTACAATGGCCGCAAGGGTATGGCCCTCTATTAATACAGTAATTCCTTCACCGACCCCAACAGGTCCATCTAATACGATGAACATCCCTGTCAGGACCTTGCTGATGCCGGAAGGATCTTCTAATACAATGAACGCCTCTTCCCCGATGGTTGACGCATCCTTTATGAAATGATCATGGGAGCATAGGAAAGCATAGTTATGCTTTCCAACCAATAGCACACCTTCATAGACAATATTTTTGAACCAGACGGCAATCACAAATCTCCTCTAGAACTCTTAGAACTTTCAACAGACTGGCGCTCAAAGTTTCTCTTCCACACTCACTTAATATTTGTTTTTCTGTTCCTTTGAAGTGTAGCATTTATATAGAGCTATAGAACTGGACGCGATGATGAACCATCAGCATCCTCGCACACTTAGCCATCTATTATCATGATGACAGGACGAGCGAGCACATCAGCCTGGGATCCCTTCTTCCTAGTGGAGATCTAGTCACATCGCCTTCTTTGTTGCGGCATTCCATCATTGGCTATGAAAAAGACCTCTGGTGTTATCCCACATTGTATACCATCTGGCTCAAGGCACATGGACTTGGCATTATTTACCCTTTCGCTCATGCTGATGATGGTATCATAATAGTTCCCCTTCGTTGCATCTTCTCGCTACATGTAAGAGCCTTACCTGCTTTCTACAAATCGACCTTTCAGGAGATTGTCTATATTTGAGCACACTTGATGCAGTGATTTTTGGGTTTAGGGAGGGAACCTATGTAGTAGAGCCAACTCTCCTGCTTCAGGCATGCTCCAATGGCATCGGGGCACTTGATTTCCCATCGCTTCTACATTTTGCACATTTGCCTCGACATTTAGTACTAACAAGGTCTTTCCAGAATAAACAAACCGTATGCAGACTCGTATATTTCACCTCTGAATTCCCTTTTCTGTGAAATTCAATGATTGCCATCATTTTGGACCCTTAGATCCAAAATTCCTTTCGATCTTGACCGCACACATGTACTGAAGTACTAAATTTCATGAATCTATGAGATGATTTGCCTCGTACATGTCTCATCAGTGGAATAAATGTGACCATTTTTTAACTCATTTCACTGATCGGGAGGCCAACACTTCCTCGAGCATTACAATCTAGTGAAATCAATCTCATCCGTAGATCTGCCCTCTGTCAATCGTGGCCGTCGAAACTCGCGATTGATTTAACACCATTTCATGAGGATGGAGAGGCAATTTTGATCTTGCTCATGGATTTAGCAAAAATCCTTTCGACCGTTGATTTGGCTCATCCTTTGATCATCACCGTAGACACGCTATCTCTTTTAACAAATTTATCGGCCACCCTGCGACTGGAGATTTTTATGTGTCTTTGGATGTGGTCTCTCTATCTTACCTTCTCGCCATCTCTCGTCATGCAAAAAACAGTGATAAAACCATGATCATAGCCCTAGTACACTTTTCATTAGCCTTCATGCTATATTCTATGGTCCATACTTAGGCTATATTGATCATTTACTTATAGACGTTGAGGCGCTCCACTTTCATCATTCTAACAGTTGAGGCACTTCAAGTTAATCATTATAACAACCCAGGTGCCCTCATTGATGACATATCAATATTGGTGCGGTCCACCATCCCTAGATTCAGGGATATGTTTGACCTTAGGCATGTTTGTGGTGGTTTTTGGCCTTCCTTGAGCATTTATTGCCTCCTAGAGCCACTCCCACTCACCCATGTGCTCACCCATGCCTAGAATGGCTTCATTTATGATCTAGCATGCCTCACCCATGTTTGCACTTGCATTCATGACCGTTTTGGATGGTTAGTAAGCTGATTGGTCCACCTAGGAGGGGTTGAGGTCAAATCATGGTCTGACACTTGTATGCATCCAGATGGCATCCAATGCCACACCATTTATCCATAATGTAATATGAACATGTTCAAGACATATTTACATGTTGGACAATCATAATAATATCCATTATTGACTACATTTGTGTATGCTATTTTCACTCTTTCTGTTATTTTGTGTATAATTTGTGTGCAATATCAAATTGTGAGAATTTCCTTGGCTCCTAGATCCTACTATGAATCAATCCTCAAAATGACCCAAATTGGCCACAAATTTAAGCCAAACTTGCCTTGGATATTCCCAAATAAGAGGGAAAATGGGGAGATGACCCAACTAACCATGCGATGTCATTTCATCTATGTTGCTCTTCCAACTATATAGTAAAATATATCATTGTATCCTTCAGTTATTCCAAATAACCCTCATAGGGATGGTGGCCAAACGACATGTCCATTTACCATCTAGTACTCATTCACCTTTGAGTCCATATCTACCGTCTTCCTCATGTATTTTTTATTACCTATACATCATGATATTGGTTTGGAAATTCTAACTAAATTTAGGAATAATGAATAATACTTCCACACACATTACAGATCATATCCACAAATAGTGTAGATGCAAGACATTGTGCAAGATCACAATCCGACCTAAATTCCTGCTAGATTGGTCTAAATTCATTCCTTTCCATGATCTCCAAATATGTGGCAACTACCATGCCAAAAAAGAAACAAGAGGCCATCCTCAAGGCTCACATTGTGATTTTATCTATGCACAATTATCTATGAACAAAATTCTATTGTGCCATGTGCAAAGAATATGGCCAGTACATGCATCATTTTCCATTGATACCAAGGTGTCAATAACTAAAATCTAGGAAGAAAACTAGCGCCAAACCTCCTCAAGCACCAAACATCCCACAACTACAACAAGTGGTGCTACAAAAACCCTTTTCCAATTATCAAGAAGTTGTCTCCCATTAGGAAGACTCTTGTCCCCTAGGTGATGGGACTTTTTGAAACATATTTTTGAATAGAACAAGGATCCATCTTCAAACCCATAATAAAGGTTATGGTATGCTTGAACCTCCATAGAGAGAGGATACGCCCACTACCAATAGAGGGCCTTTGTAGATACAATTTCCTAGTAATGACCAAATCCCTAGGATACCCAAGCTGCCACTATGATGAACTGCTCACAATATTCACATAAAGGTTTCCCATAACTATAGCATTGTAGATGACTTGGTCCAATCCTCAGCTTCCATATGCACTCTTGAAGTTCTTCAATATTTTCCTTCCCAAAAGAAGGCATTACTCTTAGTTTTAGTAATAATTGACCCATATGATTCACACGTAATGACCTTCAACCTAGAAAAGGATAAGCCTCGATTTCCTTCATCCGTCGCTTTCCAAATTCTCATCACAATCAAGAACATTATCATTCATTGATGCATACACAATGAAGGAGTTTCCACTTGTGTGATGTCAACCCATGTTTGGAAACATCTTGGATCACCTGACCTAGTTCCTTCATCCATCACTCTTCTTTCTTATGATGGATAGTCATCACAAGCACAAGGCCTTTACTAGAATTTCCATATAGAATTGGGAAGAAAAATGGTTCTCCTCGATGTTGAAGTAGTCGACACACAACTCCATTACAAGATCCCCTTGGCTCATTGTTATATCTATGCCATGAAGGCATTTTCATCATCTATATTATGCATCATGATGTTCCCCCACAATGTGAAAGTAGTCACCATTGAACATCTCACTTAGTATGATCCTCATCACAATTTTAACCTAGATAACATCCTACCCACTATAGGATTAAAAAAAAGATATCATACATAGGCATTGATCCTAACATTTACAAAGATTTAGCATTGTTGAGGGCATACGATATCCTTGCACCAGCTAACCCAATCTATACAAACGATCTTATGTGTACTATTTTCACATCAGAATATAAAACACAAATGACCTCTACATCGACGTTTTCACCTAAAAACTATTGGCTCACTAAAGGAGAAATAATGCCCTTGTCACCTTCAACATCATCGTTCGTCCAAATCCCCTTCCAATCTTACCCCTTGGGCATGCAAAGAACTCCAGTCATGGCTACACTCACATTTCCTAGCCATGCCTACAAGCACTACTCATGCAAAGGAACTCTTCAATAAGAGGCATACTAGCTACCCCTTCAATAGCCACTCTCAAACCAAAGAACAAGACATTGTGCACTAACCATGGATGCATAATTTGTTCTCAATTTGGTCATTACACTCATGAATGTCTTGAACTCCCTCAATTTTAGGATGCACTAGATGTGATTTGTCTAACACACCCAAACATTGATAACTCTAAAACCATCTCCCTCAAGATTGTCATCATCAAATTTATAATGACGTTTGAGGTGACTAAGACGTCTCAACGGTTCTCATCATGCAGACACCATGATCACATTATTCTTGTGGATATTTGTATGATTCCATCCAATCAAACCAATTGTCCACAGAGCCCCTCCCATACATTAATTCAATCATGAACCAATTGTTTTGCATGCATAACAAGTTGTTTGTATTGAGCAAATGAGATTACGCGACAACCCTCTACCTCCCTCGATAAGTGAATTAACCTTTCCTCAAGAAGATATCTTACCTCCTACACATGATACAAATTTCCATGTTTATATCCTCTATATATCATCATCAGGCCTTTCTACAAATGATAACCAATTTTCATCACCATTGGAAGAATTTTTAAATACAACATCGATATGCACTCCTATTGTGGTAGAAGACATAATCCCATCTAGAGTGACATATATACCACCCATAATTGATCATTTCCCCTTGAACAATCATATTCCAGTGACTATTTCTCTTGTACTACGAATTCCAAGTACCTTCCTTGACCACCTATTCATTTTGACAAGGAACCTTAGAAGACATTACTATCCCTGAGGAACCTTGGAATGATCTACATCATAGATATTCCTTATTATCTCAAAACATGGGTACAAACATTCACAAGGATTAGCAATACACCATTGAAATCAAGGATTTTATCACTCCTGGCCACTTCAATTGGTTTAAGAATCCTATTCATTTTCTCAGTGCTTTTGAAGAAGGGAATATGGATAACATTACCCCCAATATCAAAGTGGATATTTAAATCACCCTCAATTTTATAGAAGACAACTCACTTGGATACTCCTGTTCTCAGCAAGAGGTGGTTTCTTACAAAGCATTATTCGAAGGGTTTCGAGATATTTTCGCTCGGTCATATGCATACATGCCACGGTATCGATCCCACCATTTTTGAACATCACATCAACACATGGCTTAACCATTAATTGGTATGATAGAAAAAATGACATGTTCACCCCTCTAAAGAACCTGGTATCAAGTTAGAAATGGAAAACCTTCATGAAGCAAGATTCATTTATCCTATCGATAACACATTCTGGGGATAAAATCGAATCCTTGTGAACTAAAAATAGGGAATCATAAGTGTATGCACAAAATTCATGGACCTTATCCAAGATTGTACCAAAGGAAACTTCCCTACACCTTTTATTGACCAAGAAGTTGATGTGTGTGTTGGCCAAAAAATCCTACCCATCATGGATGGACTTTTCGACTAAAATCAAATATGGATCTATTAGCACGATCAATATAAAATTACTTTCATGACACCATGGGGCACCTTTTCCTACCACTTCATGTTATTTGGAAAAAAAAGCGTCAGAACCACCTTTTAGCAATCAATGTCCTACATATTCAATTATTTATCTTGTATCATCTTGGCATTCCTTAATAGCCTAACAAAAAATCAAAGAAATGCACCAACCACCTTGTCGATTCACATATCATCTTCTTACGATGCAATAAAAAAAAAATATGATTAAACTAACTTAAGTGTGTATTCTATGTCACAACAAGATTCCTACTAGGTTTCATTGTATCACAAACATGGATCACCATTGGTCCCCTCAAATTCTAAGCCATCCTTGGTATCCCCCCTCCAAAAACACAAAAGAAGATATAGAGTATTCAAGGCAAGGCCTACTTCCTTCATCGTTTTGTCCTAGATTACTTTACACAAGTGTAGGGATTCCTATGTCTTCTTAGGAAAGACAACCCATTTCGATGGGATGACCAAGCACTGATGTCTTTTGAGGCACTAAAAAATAATTTTGATTCCACTCCTTTTATATCCTTGTATGACTTTGAAAAATATTTCATCCTATATGATTTACCATCATCATGTTCAGTTGCTAACATCTAGTTCAAAATGGTGAATACTAGTTCAAACATGTTATTTATTATGTAGAAAAAACACTACCAATACCCCCACTCAATTACAATCACGATGAGAAGTTAGTATTGGATATGATCCTCCTATGCAAAAAATACAACATTACATCTTGCTACATAAAACAACAGTGATTGAAAACTCTAACCCCATGCAGTACATACTAAGCCAACACATTTTCAATGGTAAGTTCACTCATTGGATTGTTATTCTTTAATAATTTTACTTGATCTCATCACTAATATCCCAACCATTGCAGAGGGAACCCCTTTCAATGATCAGTTTCCAAATGAATGCATGTTAATTTTGGTTGGTGATGATCCATGGTATGGATATGTCCTTACATGCCTATGGATATAAAAAATTTCTTCCCATCTCTCAGCTAATGATCGTCGATGCATTCATCACCAAGAAATTTGTTACCTTCCCCTAGGATACATTCTTTATCGATGAGGGTATGTAACCATTCTACAAAAAAAATTTCTCATGATGAAGATGAGAAAGTCCTCAGTTATTTCCACAATGGAACATATGGAGGCCACTTATCAGGAATACTTTTTTCCTTTCTCTTCAAATATTGCATCCATGATGTTAAAAGGTGCAGAAGTTTCCAAATCTTCTCTATAAAAAAATAGAGTCCCCTTGTCCCCTTTGCATCCAATCATCATGGTTGGCCCCTTTTGCAAGTGGGGAATTGGCTTCATGGAATTTCATCCGACAACATCTCAATGCCATAAGAACATCATTGTCACCATCGATTAATTTACTAAGTGGGTTGAAGCAATGCCCACTTATAATAATGCCACATCCACTAGTTTCTTCTTTAACCATGATGTCGCATGGTTTGACATACCTCAACAATTGCTATCTAACAATGGAACTCATTTCCAAAGTTCTATATTCTTATTTGGGTCCAAACATGAATTCTCCACCTGTTACTATCCACAAGGAAATGGGAAAGTAGAGGCTATAAATAAAATCCTCAAAACGATGCTCCAATGGACAATCAATAAGAACAAAATCAATTGGCACCACATGTTATTCTCAGTTTTATGGGCATACATGACCTATGTTAAGACTGCGATGGGATTCACTCCTTTTTACCTTGTTGACGTATTAAAACAATATTATCCATTGAATGCCAAATCCCTACAATTCAAACCATGGTTGAACTATTATCAGACATGTTGACATTAGAGCAATTATTATTCTCTTTGGAACATCTTGATCAAGAGTGTCATGACTCATTACGAAAAAACAAGGCCATGAATCTCTAGACCAAATGCCATTATGATCGCCATGTTCATCCTCACATATTTCATGAAGGAGATCTTGTCCTCGCCTTCGAAGGCCAAAAAGGCAAACAAGCCAGGTCTAGGTAAGTTTGTCCCCATGTATAAAAGACCCTACATTGTCAAGCTATGTCTATGTGAAAGAGAATATGTGTTGGGTTATCTCAGAGGAGGTATTTCAAACAACACTATCAATGGGTTGTACCTAAATAAATCGTTCCCATAGTTATGGGGATGACCACGCATGCACATGAACATTTATCTTAGATAAGTTGTATCAATTGACAATACTATCGACCATGTGATATTTTCCATAAAACTATCACATACAGGACAATGCTCCACTCACCATATACATTGTCCCTTTCATTAAACACATTGTAGACCACATAATTTTATTTCTTTAGTTAGTCTTTTATCGATTTAAAACAAGATGCATGACCAACATTTTGTTTACATTGTACACAAATACGAATACATATTGTATTGTCAATTTTTTCTAATAGTACAAGTTGTTGGTCAAAGAATCTCATACATTCCGCTTGGTCCATTTATACCCTAATGCATGCCCTCTACCACATAGGTGGAGCATGCATTGATCAAACCACTAATAACCAAGTGGAATATGATGTCATCATTGGATTATTGGGCAATGCCGTCCATTTTGGAATTTGATATCTTCACATCCACCTAGATTCCCAACTCCTCATCACATGGTTTAACAATGTTTTTTGTGTATATAAACCATGCCTCTTTCTCAAGTTCCTTTGTGGGCGGCTCCTAGTACAACAAGTTTAAACCATCATGTTCAAACATATCCCTACAAGTGTGTATCCCTACGAGTGTGTTGGGCCTCCAACAACTCCCCCTAAATTTTCAAAAAATTAAGAGGCCCTCGTTTGAATTTCGTAAATTCTTAGCTTTCAAATTGCTTTCAATTTATTTTGTTTGATTTCAGTTAATGGTTTGATGGTCTCCTTTATTCAATCTTTGATTTTCCGCACTTCTCATTTATTTTGCTTATTCTTCATGAAATATGATCTCGTGATCATTTCATTTCTTGAGTATTTGGATTTGAGCACTTCATGATCAGTGCTTTTACTCTTTCTCTCATGGGATTATGACTTTGCAATGTAATATTATAATAGTGAAGCAATTAAGTGAATTTTTATGCATAAACATTTCAACTTATTGTGTCACTTAAATGGTTGTCTCACCGCATAAGTTATCATTTTGACATTTGAGTATTTTGGCATTCTGGTTGTTGAACAATACTTGTATGCTCTCATTTGAACTCAGCTTGGATGATTCCATGCCTTAGTTTGCAAAAATTAAATTAATTCAGTGTTTCGACAACTTTGTCAAATTACACCTTTCAATGCTTCTATATTAATTAATGATCACTTTGATGAATCCAGATAATTTGAGTAAACACTTATTGTTAATTATTTTAATCTATGTCTTAATAGAGTGCATATTTAAGAATGGAATTGTGCCTTTAATTCTAAATTTGAATGATTTATCAATTTTAGTTCAAAAATTGTACATTTTCATGAAAAAAAAAGTTTAATTAAAAGTTTCATTACACACATTCAATATGCACCTCAAAAAGGAACATATTAAACCATGACAACCAATAAATACTTTTTATTGGAACAAAAGTATTAATTTTTTTATCCGATTCAATATCCACCTCAAAAAATAACACATTAAACCATGGCAACCAATAAATATTTTTTATTGGAACAAAATATTAATTTCTTATCTAGCTTTTCACTGCTCGACATTTTGATCTCTCTGAAATCATCATCAAGAGTGCTTATTCGATTTAAAATTGACGTTTCGATCTCTCTCTGAGATCATCATCAGGAGTGCTTACTCAAGCTAATCAAGAGGCCAATGATCTATTTATATATGGTTTGGTTAAATACGCGTGAGTTTAACCTTAAGCTGGTCGACTTGGTTTAGGATGGGAAACCGTTGAAAGTAGTTTAGGGTTTTAGTAATGAACAATCTACGTGTTTTAATTTTTTTTTGAAAATATTATTATAATGTATATTTATTTAAACTAAATTAGATTATTTTAATTTTAAGATTGATAACAAAATTCTAAAGATATTTTTAATTTAATTAATATTATTAATAATTAAATAATGTTGGTTATGTTAAAAAGGGGAATTAATACAATATTAAAAATTTTGTTTTAATTTTTATTTTAAGAAATTATTTAAAATTAATTAAATAGTTTTTTGGAATTATTTTATTTTATTATATTATTAAATTGGATAAAGTATAATTAATAGTATTATGAAGTTACTATTATGATTAAAAGAAATTATAATTAATACCATTATAATTTAGGTTTTTATTATTTAAGAAAAGTTTTGCTTTTTTTAAATTTAAAAAAAAAAAAATTTAAAAATTTTAAAAAGTAATCTTTTAAGGAAAGTAAGAAAGGAAGGTGTTAAGGTTTTTAAAAGGTTAACGAGAGGAACCTAAGGTTAGGGGTGGACTAGGGAAATGAACAAAGTGGGTGATCCATCCTTATTGGGTCTTAGGGGTTTTTTACGAGGAGTGCTTTTTGAGTGAGTGTAGAAGGGGAAGCCAAGTGTTACTAAGTTTCTTGCCATCATCTCTATTCAAGCAGCCATTAGTCATGTTGATCTCTATCTTCTCTCTTATTTTTCGTTTGGCTAGGTTGTCTTCTCTTGCAATGACTACAGCATTTTCAAAACAAATATGGTGTTGGGTAAGTTGAGCATGTTCAGCTAGGGTGGACTTCTTATGTCTATCATGCCTAAGGTCTGCTCCATGTTCTTTAATTCTAGTAACTATGGATCTTCCTATTTCACCGATGTATGGTTTGCTATAGGAACACGGGATTAAGTAGACGTCCTTAAAGTATTTGGGTTTCCTCTTCATTTACAAAACTAATCACTACATATGGCCATATTTTCATAGCTTTTCATTTTTATTTAAATAATAATTTTAGTGTTATTTTGGTCATCAACAAACTCACTCATTTTCATTTCATTTTTCTTCCATTATGATGCTTGAAAAACATTAATGTGAAATACACATATTTTGATGCACCAAATGACCATAAGTGTATTTTATCTATCCTCAAAATCCAATAAATCCAAATAAGTTTTTTAAATTGCTTTGAGAATAGACATTTATGTTTTAAACAACTCTAAATACTTTTAACGTAGGTTACCCTTTACTATGAAAACATGTTTTTTCAACACTTCATTTTCTTTGGATAAATAATAAGAAGTTCAGTTCCGCTTGTGATTAGTGTAACTAATTTATCTTTTTTCATTTAAAGGGGTCACAATGTATTTTAAATATATGGGACGAAGTGTTTTAATATTTGATTTTTAAAAAAAACATTTTCATGCTATTATATTAATTAAAGAAAAGCTTATATTTGTACATAGTCTTTATAGACTGCTTTTTCTTATCTAAAAAGCTTTTAATGCAATGCTCATAAAAGACCACTAGTGTCTTTACTAGTCTAAATTACATTAAATCTATAAAATTTGTTTCACCTTCATGGATAAAAGAGCCATCCAGAAATTCATGGAACCTTAAAAATACAAACTTAAGTGGAACGACAATTTTAGGGAGAGCATCCAACCACTCAATTACGCGAATAANATGCATTGAACATCTCAGTGATTGGTTTGGCAATTAATAAAAACAAAGGAATAATGCATTCCTGTTGTATTTAGCGCCCTCTCTCCTTTGACCTTAAATGGCATACACTCAATAATAAAGAATATACAGAACCTAATATATAAGAAGAACATGTATGGTGTTCAAGTCCATAATCTTCTTAACACAATCTATAACATTTATTCACTCATAACATTTTTCAACCGTACTCTTCACCTAATTTGCACAACTTATCGACGTTCTTCTTCATGGATTGAAAAACACCAATTTTATAAGTCAAGACTTTTTGTCTCTTAATCAACGATTTTGAGATGTAGTTTCTCACAGTTTTGATGGCTTCATCAAATCTTTAAAAAAACAAGAGAGCGCAGACCTGTTAGAATTAATGATTAATTTGGAGTTGGTTTTGGTTTGTTGGAGTTGTTGAGATATTCTCTCAACCTCCATAACTAAGTTTAGAATAAGTTGGATCTGACTCCAACTATATATATATATATATATATATATATATGTTGTAATTGAGATTCAACGTAATACAAATTATTATTGTGTGTTGTGTGCAAGCTCTGTCTGTTATCTCCATTTTCTTAATATGGTATCAGAGCATGGCTGGGCTTAATCCCTCACGGGAATACCCAGGAAAATGTGAGAGCCTGAGGTGTAATATTATTTAGTGTTTAGTTCTACCGTTGAGTTGTTTGAGGAGTTGCAGAGCCGACTGGAGTTCGTTGAGGAGTCTGCCTTCAAGTGTTGTCCGCAATCTGAAGGACTCATTGCAGATAAAGTGAAGAAGAAGCAAGATTGAGGACGCAGGCTGCTGAAGAGTCATTTTGTTTTGTGATTGCGTGGATAGTTGCACTGTCAGCCACTGCTATTTGTTGGGATTTTACTATTGGTTGATGCTACGTGGGTTGAACTGAACCGCCACACCTACGAGAAGAGCCGCCACACCTGCTCATCGGAGTTTGGCTTCACGAAGTCGCTGCACTTGAATAGATCGTAGAAGCTGTTGCTGCAGATTCGATTGATGTTCGTATAAGAACCACAGAGCATTTTCTATATTTCCAGTCTACAAGAAGAAGTACCTGCTCGTGTTCGTGCAAGGCACAAGTTGTTTCTACACTGAAATTTCTGTCTCTAAGAGGTAATATGGAGTCATCTATTTTATTTGAGAAATTTAATGGCAACAACTTTTATACATGGAAAGTCAAAGTACAAATGCATGTGATGAATAAGGGATTGTGGAATTTAGTAAAAGGAACAGAAAAAGCACCTACAAATGCCAAGCTATTAAGTGAATGGGAGAAGAGAGAAGACAAGGCCAAGGCTATTATTGGATTGGGTCTTTCAGACACCCAATTGCATTTAGTTGACTTAGCTAAATCATCTAAATATATTTGGGAGCAGTTAAGTAAACTATTTGGAGAAAAGGCTTTAAACTCTAAGTTCTCTCTGAAATTGCAACTCTTTAGGCTTAAAATGCGAGATGAGATGCCGCTATTGGATCATATAAATGCTTTAATGTCTCTTCTAAGGAAACTAGCTGATGTTGGTACCAAGGTAGAGGTAGAAGATTCTAAAGCAATTCTGCTAAACAGTCTTTCTTCTAAATATAACAATATTATATTCACATTAAGTCAAATGTCTTCTCAGTCCTCAGAAGAAATGATAGCATCACTTTTAGCTGAAGAAAAAAGGATGAATCCAGAGAATACAAATGTTCGTCATGAAATTGCATTATTCTCCAAGGGTAAGATGAGGAAAAATAAGCGCTCAGGTGAATGTTTTTATTGTCACAAATATGGACATACAGCATGAAATTGCAGAAGTCGTGCAAAAGATATTCTAAATGGTAAAGAAATGGTGAACATTGCCTATCTGGATGATTCATTTGAATCAGATAGTGACGAGGAATCATCAAAACATCAGAAATCATTAGAACATCCCCTCAAACTATTCTAAAAGAAAAAGGACTTATGTTTTTTGTTTGTAAGTGTGGGTGTGCTATTTTATGTTGTAATGTGTTATTTTACAAGTATAGGGTGCAAAAATAAAATGATACATAACCACAAAGAATAGGCCAATTAAGGTCCATACTGAAGTGACCCGTCGTGCTCCAGGAGCATCAATAACAGGTTGTTCTTAATAAGGTTAAGCTGATGTGACTCGTCGTGCTCCGAGAGCATCAACACAGGTTATTTATGCGAGGTCAGTTGTGAAATTGATTGCTGAAAACATTTTGTACCTAGATCACTGTCCTATCTTACTATCGAAATTTGCTCTTCGGGGGGATTTCAGAGATGGAAGTGTATCCATAAAATGGTTCAGTATTGAGATTGTCCTTCGGGAGGTCGAGAAGCGTCAATTGTGCAAAGAACGTCACAGATGGTCAGAAGCGTTTTGACTTTAAATGTGTTAATGGAAAGCTCGAAGAAGAGGAAGAAGAAAGAGAGGAAGTCGTGTGATTGCAGAGTGAGTTTCAGTGCTGATGAAGACCAGATCAGACAGAGATCTATGTTGTGATTTGAGAGTTGTAATATGTGGTATGTAATCATTAAGGGAGGGTGTTAGAATTAATGATTAATTTGGAGTTGGTTTTGGTTTGTTGGAGTTGTTGAGATATTCTCTCAACCTCCATAACTAAGTTTAGAATAAGTTGGATCTGACTCCAACTCTCTCTCTCTCTATATATATATATATATGTTGTAATTGAGATTCAACGTAATACAAATTATTATTGTGTGTTGTGTGCAAGCTCTGTCTGCTATCTCCATTTTCTTAATAAGACCAAATGGAAATACGAACCATCTCTAACTTTCGTTCATACAGGAAACTTGATCTTTCTTTATTCCATATGAATTGTTCAGTGGTGATCATGCACATTCAACACTGCTCCATATATTCAAAACCCAATAACATCTTTTATCTTTAACTCACATCACAGCCCTTTGGATCATTCATGCTCTGATACCAATGACACAGGCCGTGAAGAACCTCAGCAAATCAATATCTTATTACGTAGATGAGTGTTACATATAAAGGGTATCAAAACCATTATCTACAGTTAGATAACGAGATTACTAACTAATAACTGAAATATTAATTACAATGTAATCCCGAAGGATTACTCAACAATTTTCTAACCGCAAAACCTTGGTGAAGAACCTCCCTAATCAGAAGTGCTTATGCTTTAAGAAGTCCTTGGATATTATTGCTTACGATGTTCTGACTGTACTCAATTGTTTGTTTGCAAGAACTATTTTAGATTATCAAGTAGCAACTCTGATGTTAAAAGATCTTTGCACAATACGTTTCAACATCAACATGGTCTTTTCCATTTTCTTAGCCTTAGTAGTTTATTTTTAGAGCTTCAATTGTGTCAAAGGCCATTTCCCCTACTGGTACTTCTAATCTCATCATATTTCCCTTGCTTTCTTTTATTTCACAGTGTTCATTTACTAATTTATCCATTCATTTTAAGAGATACCATCACATATTTATTAATTTATCCATTCATTTTCATTTTCAGAGATAACATCATACCCCGAACTCATTTTGTGCTCGTCGCCATATGAGAAAGCAAAACCTGGTTGCTTGAATTTTGAAGTCCTTTTCATGGGCCGAAGGTTTGTGGTTTCGATCAAATGCATGGATATCCATATCATTTCAACGCTAGGGGTTTCAAGAAAGGGATTCCATAATCATGATCGTTTTCCAAGAATTGTCACTGTTTCAAGCAATGGATGCCATAATCGTGATTGTTTTCCAGAAGCAAGGGATGCCATCGTTCTTTTATAGTTTTTACTATGTTTTAAGGGATTTTTAATTAGTCACCAACTAAATTGAAAGCCTGCATCTCCATCCACATGGGCCAAGCTTCTATGAAGGTCAAAAAGGATTGCTGGGAGTTCCATTGCCTCTAGCATGGAATTCAAGTACTGTGCTTTTCCCTAATTTGTTTATAATGGATAGGATTTTCTGGCTAATTTATTAGGTTAGGGTTTACATTTGGAAATGATTTTTCTCATATCCTGTCTGATTTATTTGTTTTATTGATATGCATTTTAAATGCCTTGGTTAAAGACTTAAAAATGCATGAGCAGTCGGTTTCCCTAGGATTTGTTTTGAAATTCTAGGTTTACATAAAAAAAGGTCTCCCTCTATATGTAAAACATAAAGATAAAGTAGCGGTCTGGTCACCCTTTCAACATGAATTACCAAGAAATGATAATGTCATCCAGACCTTT
>LPNX010015218.1:101606-131016 GCA_001517045.1 Pseudotsuga menziesii | reverse complement strand
GAGGATAATATGTTAGTAAATATTGATAACCTTAAGGTTCCTATCATGAAAATCATTTATCATAATTTTATATTGTGGAGAAAATGATGGGGGTGGAAAGATTATTTTAGTCTTGAGAAACATTGTAATGAAGCCGATAGAAAATGAAATATCTTTGTCATTTAAGTTATCCTAAATGGATTGTGGAAAATTGAGCAAATCCAAAATTTATAATTTATGATCTACAAATGAACAAGAGATGTTTTTTTGAGGCTTAAGGAAGGAGGGCATCATAATCCTCTTTTTTGGATAAACACTTTAGAGGTTCAAGATGATGACACTCTCCAAATGATCAACACTATCAACATCACCATCATTACTAGATTTAAATAGACTTTATAATTGTCAAAACGAAATACAATACAAAATACTAGAAAGTTAATATAATGACGATGATGATAGTTAACGTTCACTTAAACCAATTTTGGTCTATAGGAACTTAAGAAAGAAAAATAAGGAACTACTTGGTTTTCTTTAGAGTCTTATTTTTGTGCTCAAAAAACTTGGAGAGGAGCATTTCTAAATCACTACAATTTTGATGAGATAGAAGGTTTGACAGGTTCATATTATAACAACAATTTTGAAACTCATATTTTATGTAGGTGTACACACGACAATCTAAGAGGAAGTGTTTTTCATCCTCACACTCATAGTCTCACAAAGATGACAAATCCTTTCATCCTACAAAGTTTTAGGAAAGATCCAATGCCCTATTTCACTATGCAGCTCATGAGAATTCATTTTTATTTTAGCTATGTAGATCTTCTTTCGTTAGTTAAAACATAGAGAGAATTTTAATCTTCAAGATTAGGGTTAATGACCACCTTATAATATCTTGATTTTCTTTTATCCTCTAAATTTTCATCACACCAGCTTCTCTTTGAACTTGGAAGTAATAATATCTTTAATATCATCTATATTTTGCAAAGTGGCATTTTATTCAATCTTCGAGACCTTTAACCAAGACATAAAATCTTTATGTCAACCTGGCTTGAGCCTTAGTTGATTTTGAGTGGAATTTAAAACAATTTTAGAAAGTCTTTGGTCTCCCAATTTATTTACTTTTTTCTTATACATTATGTACCTACTCATAGCTACGCTCTCAATGGGGAAATTACCCACTTCAATCATGAGAATAGATAAAGAAAGTACCCACCTTAATTTAGAAAATAAAATATCTTTGTTTTAAATAGTTAATTTTAAGAACACTCTCAAAAATTGCATAGTAAAACTAAGTTTCAGATGAAACTTAAAATGCTTTGAAGGAGAGAATATATAATCTAGGAAATACTCCAAAAATAAAAAATGGAAACACTTTTTCTTAAAATTCCTGTATATTAAAACTCAATTTACAATATTTGTCACGGTGATAATTTTTATAACAAAGTGTTAAATTAAATTAGTTATAAAATATCTTAAATTTAAACACTTTTTCTTAAAATGATCTATATATTAAAATTTCAATTTTACATTAGCACACCTACATAGTTTGTGGTTGGATCACTCGGATAGAGTTCAAATGGTTCAGAAACAAGGATGGAAAGGAAGTGAGTTTGATTTTTTTTTATTCCTCGTATTCTTTTAGCTATATGTTATCACCAACATTCTTCATGTTATTCATTTATCAACTATTAATTTTTTTAAATTTTTTTTTTATCTCACATTCTTCTAGTTATTTGCCATAAACGCTCCGATGGATGATATCCATTCATTAGATATGAGTTTATCCATGCATCACTACTAGTTATCCATTCATTAGATATGAGTTTATCCATGCATCACTACTAGTTATCCATTCATTAGCTACAAGTTATTTTTTATATTCTTTTTCTTTTATATAATTGTTTATTTCAAATTTAGAGTACACTTGTCGATGAAAAGCATAAGGGCTTACTCCACCCCAAATCTCAAATAAAAAGGTTTATCAACTTAAATATTTATCACATGAATAATCTTTTTAAACAAAATATTAAATTAAATTAATGATCAAATTTTTGAATTTAAATAAACCTAAATTAACACTTATTACCAAAAAAAAAATCATTTTTATTTTTTATTTTTTACTCCTAATAAGATAATAGGAAGGCATGCATTAGGGAAAAAAAGAGATTCAATTTGGTTTTTCAACTTATTGATGTGTGTTTACAAAATGAATCTTTTAACATTGCATTTTGGATGAACAAAACATAACTAGATTTCTGAGATATTTCTTGGTTCGTGGGCTCTTCAATGGCTTAGTATGCCAACCTTTTTAGGAGGCAAAACTTTTTGTTTTTCTCTTGTCAAAACCTCTATTAAACACTTTGTAAATAAAAGCATATTTTTTACCTTTATAAATCCAATAAAAAAATATTTATTAATGACAAATAAAACTAAAATAAATTAAGCCATCTTGAAAATGCTCAATATGAATTTCAATTTAACAACTCACGATATGCAGGAAGGAGAAAGATTGAAAAGTATTGCACGAATGTTTTATAATTTTTTTGAAATTAAGTTATTTATTATTGAAATATATATTTTTAATTGTGGAAATATATTTAGTATTTTAAATATTTTTGATTATTTAGTATAGTTATTTAACTTTAGACTGGTGTATATGGATAGGTTATAAGTTAAGTGTCACAAATAAGTATAAATCATAAGTTATCTGTTGTTCTCTATGGATAGTTGCAATCTCCTTGTCGATGGCTAAGTTATGTGTTGATGTATTTGTTATGTGTTGAGTTGTAACTTCGGAATGTGTTCACTTGTATATTTCTTATTATATTTCATTATACCCCGATGAAGATGTTTGTTCCTCTCATTGGGAGAGTCATTAATATAATAAAGTCATGTAAAGTCATTGTGGTTAACCCTCATTCAGGGCAATAGTCCCCACAATTGAGTTGAGGTTAACCCTCCGTTGTAAGTCTGGGAAATAGTCCCCACAGTTGAAGGGTATTAGGGTTATTAGACTCTCCTAGTGAGGTCGGCCCTGTAAGAGTAAAATTCAAGTGGAAAACAAGTATAAATAGAGAGTGAGACTCTCTATTTGGAACACACACACACTCAACTGTAGCACATGAGTGAGAGAGGAGGAGCTCGCACAAGTGAGAGAGAGAACAGTTGTCAGAGATCATCTTTGTGTTTTTGGGTTTTACTTTTACTATTGGTGCTCATTCTATCTCTAAGGAAGTTGTGGGGTTTTCTCCTTTATGGTTTCTTCGAGGAAAACTCTTTGTGTCTCTTGTTTCTTGTGCTTGTTGATGTGCATGTTATTCTCTCAGATAAGATCCTAGATCATATTGATTAAATGATATAAAAAAAAAATCTAAAATGGTATCAGAGCTAACCTGAGAAGAAGACACTATGCAGCTGCAGAAGCTATGGATTCCTACTTTTTGGGTCTCTCTCCACATATAATTAGCAAACAGAGGCTAGGTTAACTCTCCATTGAAGGATGCATCTTTCTGTCGAAGCAGAATTTGATTCCGGGCATTTTCAGTTTTTGACATGTCACTGCTGTGGGAAATTAGGCCTTTTCATAGAAGATAAATTTTTTAGTGAGCCCAACATAGGATTGCTCTCCTCCTCAAAATCGAAATTTAGAGACCAAGATCGAAGTTTTTGGTTGCGTAAAACTACGGGAAAGTCTAACCCTAATTTGACCCCGGACCAAAAATTCAACACTGCAAAAGATAAGCTCCAGATCGAGTTCAGGAATCTCAAATTGGTAAGATCTAAATCTCTTGTATTTCCATTTTAGGTTCTCATTAAAATATGAATCAGAAAAGTTTCACTGTATAGCTTAAATACAGCTGCAATGGTAGCTAATGAAAATTAGGGTTTCATGCCTGACAAATCCTAAAATACTAAAACTAGTATTTTTGGAACATTCACTTTATCTCGATATTGGAGAAGGCTCAGGAGGTGAAACGTTTAGTGGCCAAAGATAAATTCCCTACGTACGCTGTGTAAAATTTTTAGCCTCAGATTCGCTATATTCTGGGAGATATGATTCCTCCAAATCAAGGTTCCAGCCTTTCCTAGGATTCATCCCTAAACAGGACACCTTGGGAGAATTGATATATCTCAGGCTACTAAGGTCCAAATGAAATTTCGCAAAATTTTCCAGATAGGAAACGAACTATAATTTTTGTGGTAAAATTTTCAGACTACGAAGGTGAAACAGTGTCACGTGGCAGTCTATACAAGTTCGCTATGATGAACAGTCCTAAAATACATTACCTTGGGAAAACTCTCATAAGTTCCAATTGGTGAAACCAATTCTACTCAAACCTATGGTGTTAGAAAGAGGACAGAAGAGGCTACATCAGTGCTAAGTTTCAGACACAGAGAAGCTGTACTTTCAGAGATACCGCAGAAACAATATCAGGCAATTCTATAGAAGAAATTGAAGAAAACTAGGGCATTAGATATTTTGGAGTTATGATCACAGTTTTGGGAAAATTAGTATGCCGCTCAGCCTTCCTTCAGGAGGCACATATTTCTATCCAATCTAATATGAAATATTCCAAGTTTTGAAAATTAGGGTTTCTCTAACAAACCCTATATCATCCAGCTCCGGAACCAGGACGGGTACCTCAAATCGGTAAGATCTAATCCTTTGTTATTTACATTTGAGGTTCTCATTTCAAAATGACTAATCACACCAACTTGATGACAAGCTTGGTGAAGATGACAACTTCCAAGTATGGAAGTATAGGAACTCCGCGATCCTTGAATAAATTGATCTAAATCAGTATTTCAGTACGGAAGTTCTAAGAGCCACAGGGAGATGAGGCTAAGGCTAGAGCCACGAGAATCATTGTAGATTCTATTAAAGATCATCTCAGCCCTCATGTGTCATCCTTGAAGACACCAAAATGAAGTGTTCGATGCTATGACGAAGCAATCGAAGAATAATAATATATTTGTATAACCACCTTGGATGGCCTCTCGGGATCATGAGATTCATTCATTTGAGGAATGTGTGTGAGAAGGAAGTGATTACCTTCAGAAGACTCTGGGAAGAGTGAACACAAGAAGAAGCTCGACTCATAATAAGAGAAGAGAAGATGGGAGCAATTGAAGATCAAGCTCTCACGATTCAAAGAAGATCCCTCAAGCAATGAGGAATATGAAGGACTCAATTATTGAAGAACCTCTTATCCATGTTAGCATTTGGATAAGAAATGATGATGTTATGAATGAATAAGATGATGAAGCCGAAGGCTCAAAAAGGAGTCTACCCACAAAACAAATAAAGATAAGTATTTGAATTGTCTTTTCCTATATATCTAGGTGTTTATATGACATTTATTAGTTGTGAAATATGCATGATAGAATGACAGTATACTACTAATATGCATGTGATGGGTAAGTAGCCCATGGTGATATACAACTCTCCATTTCTACTTATCTAGAATGAAACCTCTTTGCTAATATATTGGATTAGTGCACAATCTCAATTATGTCATGGTAGAGAGGGAAGGCATCTAGAAATTTTCCATGAGATATGGATGAATGTTGTATTGGCTAAAATAGTTGCATGATTATATCATTATGCATAAGAATTTTTCATTATGAATATGCCTTATGAAATGTTTCTAACCATACGATTGGTGCATTTGACTTGTAGGAAAGATCGTGTACAGTCGCCTACAAGAAAAGAAGGATGAGACTTGTTCTGAAGAACAAGTAATGATAGTTCAAGATTCACTCCAATAAGCATACATGAAGAGGAATCTGAAGCTTCTCACGTCAAAGACACCATAGCGAAAGAAAGAGCTTCAGAAGAATATAAAGAGAACAGTAGATCCACTTCGAAGAGATGAAGACCACCTTGGGCATGAGAAATAATCCAAGATGAAGAATAATATGAAGGTACTTTCAAAGAAAGAAAGAGGCCTTAGACACACTCTAGTTATGTGAAACTATTGAGTGACATCATTCATGCAGAGCCTTCCATCTCTGAAGAAGTAGCTAAAAACAAAAAGGAAGGATAACACTTGTTCAAGAAGAATGATGTCTAGTATACGGTATCGAGACCTAAAGGGAAGTCAGTAGTATCTTCTAAATGGATCTGCAAGATCCAGCATGCAAAAGATGGAAACATCGTGGGATACAAGGCAAGTTTCGTAGCATGATGCTTCTCACAGAAAGAAGGAATAGACTATGAAGAGACATTTGCAGCCACTGGAAGTTGAGACACATGACAGGTGTTAAGTCATGAACTTGTTTCTTTTAATTTTATATTTTGATTTCCATTTTACTCTAAGTTTGCTTATTTGCTTGAGTTTTTTCTTTTACTTACTTTGGAAATTTTTTGGTTTTTAGTGAAATTTTCAAATTTTTGCCTTTAGGTTTTTTATTGTTTTTCTTCGTTTAGGTTTTGAAGGGTTCTAAAGGTCATTATGTTCACATTATGTTGAATAATGGATTCACAAATCACATCATGAGCATAGTTATGACTTAAAGATCACTTAAACCTCATGCAAAGTGGAAAAAATGATTAAAATTGTGCCAAAATTGAGTTCAAATTATTCTTGTAGCGTAACCATGAAAAATTAACACAGCGGCGCTACAAGAATATCGCGTGCTCTGAAATCACCATTTTTTAAGCTGAATTTTCGCATGATTTCAATTCCTAAGTGACTAATTGCATGATTTAAGGATTTTGATATGTGTTGCTCCAATAATCATCATGTAAACAGGCGCGTTTGACAGCAGGAAAGAGATCGTGGAAAATCATTAGTGAGAGTTGTATGAATCGCCACAGGTGGACAAACGAGCCTGGATTGAAGGGAAAGGAGTTCTTCATTCATGCATTACGGAGTTAGAGACTAAGTGGAGCTAAGAAATTTGCCCAAAATCCAGAAGCTGCAGTTATGAAGGGGAGTTAAGGTTTTCACCGTTGCAGAGAGCATTTAGGGATTTCTGGTTTCGCCACCTGGAATCAAATTGGACGCATGAAGACACTTGTATGGATAAATTGGACAATCAGACAGCTCAGGCATTCATTTTAAGCGTCTGCAGCAGTGCAGGAATAAGGTATTCCGCGATAGCCTAATAGTGACCGTTAAATTGGGGCTTTCATAGTAAAAGCTTGTTTTGTTAAAATTGGTTAAGGAGAACGTTAATATATACTTTTAACAGCATTCCTGTCGAAGAGATATCGGTCTAAGAGGATATTAGATGTATTGGTGAGTGACTAGTTGAAAAATAGCAGTTTTTATTGAGCATGACCTTGTTAAAGCCTGAAAATGTGGTGATGTGAAGAGCTGTACAGTCTGTAGCGACCAAGGTTTCATGGATTCAATCGTTACTTGTAACTAATACAATAAGTGAGATGATCATATCAAGTGCTTGAATACCTAGTCTGATTACATGCTAGAAAGATAACTGGTTTTGTTGTTAAATCCAAGTTGGGGCAGAAAATGAACAAGACATAAGGTGCTCTCATTATCACTACAATACACAGGTGTTGTTATACTTTCTGGAGATGGTCTAGTATCTAAATGAGCAGCTGGGATGATAGCTAGTTTCACCAGCAATTTTAGTGAAGAATGTGGAGCACTCTGTGACCTAAGTCACTTGAGCCCGTGGTAAAGCTTATCCTACATTGAAAAACAAAAAGAAAACAGTCAAGGAAAATTGAGGAAAGCTGGTTATCAAAACCTTAGAGGTTTACGAAGGAAAAAACAGATGTTAGGTCATTAACAGAGCCCTAGAAGTACACAGAATTCAGCCATTGAAAGAAGATGGGTAAAAGTGGCAAAATAAATAGGGCTGAGCCCACTGATTTAAGCTGGATTGATCAATTCCCAGGTTGTGAAGAGCTTTTCCAAAATGCTGGGTGGCTATATTTATTCAAAAATATGGATGGTTACAACACTAAGGTCTCTTATCAATTTGCCAAAAGCTATAACCATGACATGATAGTTTTTGATACACTGAGATTCAAGTTGACTGTGGAGCTAATTGCTGAAGCTACAGGAATAAAAAATGAAGGTGAAATGTGGTTCAAAAAGTTGCCTTTCACTTTTAATGCCCAGAGGTACCTTTTACCTCGTATTAATCCAGACTGGAGCAAAGGAATACTAATCCAAAATTTCAGAAGTGAGTGGGTGGAACCCATTAGAATCTTACAAAGCTATATCACCTGTGAAGGAAGATATGCCTATGTCTTCAAATACCATTTTAGGTTTTTACAGCATTTGGTTGGTGAATCCAAAATGAACCTTCCTTTCTTCTTGTTCAAAAGTCTACAGAAGATGTCGAGTAGAGTCAAGGGGCATCAGGATCATACTTCACAATCCATCTTCCACCATGGTTTGATTAAGCTCATCATTAGTACTGCGCTACAAAAGGAAGGGAATACATGGAATTATTTTCTTTTCTGGACTGGTTTTCAAATCAAGCAAGAGAAGCAGCAAACCCAAAAACAAGTGGATAAGGGGAAAACCCTAGTTAGGAAACTAGGTCAGAAAATCAAAGTTGAAGACAAAAAAGAGGTTAAACTTGAAGAAGCACCAGAGCCCTTGAAGGATGACAATGAGCCTCAAAAGTTTTTAGCTGACAGTAAAGGTAAATGTTCACTGTTTACAGAAAAGAAAGATCAGCCTATGCAACACATGGCACCAGCAGAAGCTTTCAATGAAGATAAAACTGTTGTCACAGAAAAGGTTGATGTACAGGAAGAAGACCTTCAGGCCCAGCAAAGGAGTCCCCTCACTATCCTATCTGAGGATGAGGGATATCTGTTAGAGGAAGATGAGTTCACTGGCAAAACTGAAGCTAGGGTTGATACCCACATAGAATGCTGCAGACAAGAGAATAAAGTAGAGAAGTCAAAGAAAAAGAAGACCAAAGTGATGGCCATAGAGTTAGCTACAGTAAGACATCAAGGAAGAACGTTGAAAATGTTGGGAGAGTTTGCCCCAGGTTGGAGGGATAAAACTAGGCCAAGAAACAAGTTGAGATTGAATATGAAAAAATTGTTAAACCCTAGATTAAATACAAAAGAGGTAACAGTAATTGATGATGATTCTTCAGATGAAAAACCAAAAATTAAGAAAGAAGCAGTTATAGGAAAAATCCATCAAATTCAGCAGAAGAGGTTAGTCTCACCGAGACTAAATTATCAGCAGTCTTTTAAGAATTAAGAAATGAAATGTTAAAAGAGCAACAGAAAAAAGAGGTTGAAGTCTCTCATTCTGAAGACTAGCAGTTGATAGAGGAAACAACACCAACTGAAGCAGTTAATCAGGAAAACCCTATGGTTCATGGTGTGTCTTCAGATCCATTACCAGATGATGAAGAAATTTTCAAAAAATTAGATATTCCATGGCTACCCAGTGATATGCAGGATACTACAACAGGGAAGGTTTTTGATTCAGACAAGCAAAACCTGCAGAGAATAGTCAAACAATACAGACATCAAATGGATTTCATGCAGGAAGTGAATGATGGCTTGATCCTAGAAAACAGAAGACTCAGGGAGGATTTGCAGGAATTAAATGACCATTATCAAGAGCTTACTACAATGTCCAAGGAAGCCCTGAAGAGAAAGAGAGCCACAGATTTGCAATGTACAGAGCTGAAGTAGACTGTCAGAGACTTGCAGTAGCAGAATGAAGAACTCACAAAAAGGGTAGCTGATATGGAAGATGAGCAGAAGAGAGCCAAGAAGAAGGCCCAAGATTTGGATGGAATAGCCTTACTAGCTGAGGCTGCAAAAGACCTTTGAGTTTGGTAGTTAGTCAGTTATTGTAATGTCTTTTGAGAAACACTTTAGTTTGTGAGTTATTAGTTATGCTTTTGAAGAAATATTTTATTTTGTAAATATAATCTCACTTTATCCCATCGATGAGTTGGTTGAGGGCAGTTAGGGTTTAGATCCTAACTGATTTTGTAAAAACAGTATTTAGATAGATGAGAAAGAGAGCAAAGGGTTCGATTTTTTGGAGGACTTCAAGAGGTCTTTTGGACTTTCTTGTGAGCTAAGTATCATAACTCTTATATGTATTTGATGACAGATTATGAAATATATGATCCTTTTCACCCTTCAGTTTGTATGTTGGCTTCATTTTTTGACTTGTTTAGTTGCTTAACTGATAAATTCATTGCTGGTCTATGTTTGTATGCTGGCAATGCTTATCTTTTATGAATGAACTTCAATATCATGTTCTGTTGGATTCTGGTGATTATATGATGCATCTTTGTCTTTCCTTGCTTATGATTCAGTTTTTATTTGGTTCATGAGTGTATTCCCTGTTTGTCACCAAATTTACAACCAATAAAACATTTCAGAAACCCTAAAACCTAGTTTACTTTATTAAGTTTTTTTAGATTGTGTTGGCTTGTTTCTTTATAGCCTGGGAACAATTTCTGGCACAAACATCTTTGTCGTCGTTGCCTGGGACGAAGTTGAGACATAATTTCTCTAGGATACTTATCAGTTTTACTGGTTTTAAGAGGTGAACTTAAACCAGCACATTTTAAGGCTATTTTTCACCAGATTTGTCACAGTGGCTTCTAGAGGAGTGGGAACTAGGAACATCCCTACTTCACCATTGCAATTGGGTGTTACAGATCCTTGTTGGTCGTCTGGGTAGACCCGGGTTTACTATAATGAACCAACAACACCCCTAGCTCACTGGCCCTTTCGACGACAGACCGCAAAGCGGCCTGAAGTCTCACCCGAAGCGATCCTAATGGGTTGGCCAAAGACTCAAGTGTCTCGGCCAGGTTCTGTATGGCGTCCTATGGGCGTCTCGCAGCTCTTCTTATCTCGTGAGACCGCTCTCTCCTCTCTGCGATGCGTAGTTTCCTCTTACTCGTGATGACTCTAACCTTTATTGCATCGTCGCATCCTGGGCAACACGTAACTCTTTCCTCCGCTTGATCCTTAACCGCAGCGCACCACAGCTCCTTTGATGGTGCGATATCGCCTCCCTGCGATATCCTACCACTACGACTCAGTGTACCTAGCATTACTTGTGTTCAACTTACAAGACTCAACACACGAGGATGATTTACACTGCGACTCTTAACCATCTCAAGCGAAACTTAGACAGACTCTTATACAAAATACTTAAAGACTTCAACTTGGATTTATCCTGTTAATACGGTGTGAACTGAATAACATACACATACATTTACTGTAAGCAAAGTTCATGTAATGAATGACAGATATAACAAGTAAATACAATCACATGAATCAAACACATAACGCTCTGATTTTATGTGGTTCACTTTCAGGATGGAAGTTACGTCCACAGAACTGTGTTTCTATATTATGACTTGAGAGAGGTACACAGTTCTGCTACACCACATATGCAGCTAGAGATCTTCTGGGTAACTCCGCACTCTGCCTGGAGCCCTTCTCTCCTAGATCTCTTCTCTATATTTCCTTCTTACAATATACTCTCACTCTCTCTCTCTCTCTGTCAATCCCTGCGGATTGTTACAATACAAAATACAGTAAGCTAACATACCACTGATAATCTGACTAGTTGGATGGCCTAAAATGCCCAAAATGCCAACCTTTTACAATATAAAATACATCCCTCTATAGGCGGCCCAAAGGTCTCGCCATTACAACACTGTGGGCTTGTCCCAACAGTAACCCAAACCCTAACTAGTGATAGACAGCATATCTGTACTTGGGGTAGCCACTTTCCGTCACACCACTGCTCTCTGCAGTCTTCCATGATTCCCGGCGCTGACCATGGGTACTATGCACTGCTTCCCTTCTTCTGTCCTTCGTCTTCAATACCTCAGCCTCGTCGTTTCTTTTCCTTTATGATGGTAGCTGAGCCCTCCTGTCTTCGCCGCTGCCTTCAATGCAGTGGTTGAACTCTCTCTTCTTGGCTGCTCAGGTACTGTCGTCTTCCTTGACTTCTCTGTCCCAACAGTCACGGTTTTCGGCTCTGCTCTGTAGCTAGAAACATGCTACGGTGTCGTAGCTTCACCCTATCTCTTTGTCTTCACCAAACTGTCTATCCGCCAAAATGGCAGCTTTTCCTGTAGCTGTGGGACTCTGCTCCAACAGTCCAATAACACTTACTTGTGGCTCGTCCCCGAGACACTACCAACAGGCTTCTCCTGTTGTAGCTTCTCCTTGGCTTCCTGCGAAGTGCGCTGAAGCTTGTCCCGAAGTCCTGCGACTTCGTTCTCCATAGCTACGACACGCTCTCTATAGTTTCTGTAACTTAGTTCATTGGGCTCTCTTATCTTTCCTGCCCTTAGTCATGCTCTCGTTCTCGTCTCTTGCGAGACCTTTTAAGGGTCTTCAAGTCTTGAGAAGTCTTCCACAGATATCCTTTCCTCTTTGTCTGGGTTAGAACTTTTATCACAAGGAAAATCTGTATCTTCCATCCTTCTCAACATTTCATTCAGTCTGGAGCCTACTTATGCGAAAGGTATACAAACTAGGAATTCCATTCCGAGAACAAGCCTTTGTCTGCATCTTGAGGTTCTGCTTGTTCGGTTTGTTTTGCCTTTCACTTTTCTTCTCAGCAACTCGCTCCAGGTATTCAAGCTGCTTGGGTTACGCATATTTTCATTCTTGACCTTTGGAACCTCTTGTTCTTCTCTTAGCTAATGAGATAGGTCATCTTCCTTCTCATGTTGCTTTCTTTTTCTCATTTTTACTTTCTTCCTAGCGGGAGATTTCTTCTCATCATTCTGCTGCTCTGCTTTCTTATCTTCAGTGATCGGCTCGGCTTTCTTTTTCTCTTCAGCAGAGATTTTGATGACATCTTCTACATCCTGCGCTTGACTCCTCATCCTTGGAAATTGTCTTACATGTGATGTTCCTAATTTCACAACCCTGGGCGGCGTCGCCATAACGGACATACGGCCACCATGCTCGAAGCATCTCAGACTGTCTTCTAAAGGTTCCTCCTCAGGCGGAACCCACTCGGTGTTATACTTTGGATTGGCAATGGCTGCAAAATCTGGAAATCACAGCACTCTGTAACGAAATTAGCTCTGGACAGGGGAAACTTAACACTGCACTCTATAGCTCTCGGCTCTTTGCAAAAGTAACCCTCCCAAATGAATAATTTCTGCTTTTATGCCGAAGGCGCTAATCCCAGACGCAACGGTCATCTAGACTGAACCCGTCGGTCGTATTAATTGTTTGGATGAGACCACACCCATCATTCCGATCCTCAATAAATGTTGAAATCCGATCAATTTCCCTTGAAGCGTGTGTATGCAGGCGTCGGTCTCATTGAAGATTTGCCAAATCTGAAAAAATTTATTATGCTACTGCCAAATCTACGATAAGGTATACCGGTCATTTCCTCATTAACTTCCTGTCAGAAGGCGACTTGACTAGCCCTCTATCTCATGGCAAACTAGGTACGTGGCACAGAGAAACATCGCGCTGCTGTGATGCCACACCGCATCACTTGCTCAACACAAACTTAAGCGTGTTTTTTTTTTTTTCAAAATGAACCGTCCTTATGCGATTCCTTATACTTAGAATACCTGCCGGTGTAGACTAATTCCCGGTGCGATGCCTCCTTTCAACAACACTAGACATTTGCACCATCTCGACTCTGAGCTAGGGATGAAAGGTGGAGTGGTTGTCACTATAAAGCTTAAGCCTATTGCCATTGATCATCGTGGGAAGAATCTCCCCATTCAGTTTGCTGAGCTGAACGACTCCTCCCTTTGTGACTTGCTGTATCTGATACGGTCCCAACCAATGCGTCTTGAACTTCCCTGGAAACTTAAAAAATTTACTGTCATAGAGGAGTACTAGGTCTCCGATCTGAAGATTCTTACTCTTAATGTGCCTGTCATGCCAAGCTTTTTCTCGTGCCTTCTGCAATTTCTGATGGAATCCTACGATGAATCTGTCTTCCTCTAAGGCAAGCAGTTGTGCTAGCCTCTCATGCACCATGTTTGTATCAGCCATTCCAGTAATCTGAGCAATTCTTAAACTGGGAAGGATATACTCCATAGGCATAACAGCCTCCTATCCATACACCAAGCTAAAAGGTGTGTGTCTTGTAAGTTTCTTGCATGTAATCCTATACGCCCATAATACAGCGTTAACTCTGAGGTCCCAATCATTCCTTTGGCTGTTGCATATCTTAGTAAAAGCGTTTTCTAAAATCTTGTTAAAGGCCTCCACTGCACCATTAGCTTGTGGGTGGTAGGGAGTGCTCTTATGGTGCTGTGTCTGGAATTCTTCCGTCAAGGCCTCAATGGTGCGATTCAAGAAGTGTGTGCCTTGGTCGCTCATCAAAATTGTTGGGCATCCAAATCTAGTGATGATGTTTTCAAAAAGGAACTGTGCGGCTATAGCAGCATCACAATTTCTTACTGCTTTGGCCTCTGCCCACCTGGTGAGGTACTCTGTTCCAGGGATGATGTATCTCGCACCAGTTCGTTTTCCTGGTGGGTTGATAGGACCCACAAAGTCTATAGCCCATTTGTCAAATGCACGCAACGTAACTTGCGGTCACAACGGCATTTCATCTCGTCGTGAAGGTTTTCCTACCCTCTGGCAGATATCACAGCATCTGCAAAAGTCCTTAGTGTCTTTGTGTAACGCTGGCCACCATAATCCCGCGGTCAGGATTTTTTGCGAAGTCGGCTTTCCTGCGAAATGACCTCCTGCGGTACATGAATGTGCTTCTCTGATAATAGCCTCTTTTTCATGCGGCATCACACATCTGCGCAGGACTTCATCTGGACCTAACTTGTATAACTGTCCTGCGATCAGGGTGATGTCTGCTGCTTTAACAACCAGCTGCCTCTTTTGATGCTTGGTAAACTCCTCAGGTGCCCTTCCTGTAGTGAGAAAGTGAATGATATCAGGATAGTACTCATCTGCGATTTGGATAGAAAACAATTGCGCATCTGGAAAATTGTCCTCTAGATTACTTGGCTCTTCTCCTGAGTCTATTCGCGACAGATGATCAGGTCCGACGTTCAATCTTCCTGGTTTGACAATGATTTCAAAATCATACTCCTGAAAGAGGAGTAACCATCTGCAGATTCTTCCCCATAACACTGGCTTATTGACCAGATACTTCAATGCGGAATGGTCAGTAAACATCTTGAACAAGGCACCCAACAAGTAGTGCCTGAACTTCTGTAGCGCGTACACCATAGCTAAGCCTTCTCTTTCTATCGTGGTGTAGTTCTTTTCTGATGTCGATAGCTTTCTGCTGGAGTATGCGATAGGATGATCGATACCTCCTTCTCCTGGTTGTGTTAAAACAACCCCTAGTGCGATGCCAGATGCATCCACATGTACATGAAACGGCTTAGTCCAGTCTGGAAATACTAAGATGGGTGTTGTAACCATCTTCTCTTTAAGTGTGTTTAGACTCTGCTGGCATTCCTCATTCCATAGGAATTTTACATCTTTCTTTAACAGTTTTTCCATCGGTGCTGTAATCTTTGTGTATCCCTTGATGAATTTTTTTTAGTACCCGGTATGACCAAGTACTGTTCTCAATTGTTTGACTGAGTTGGGTGCTGTAAGATTTACAATGATGGCAATTTTTGCGGGATCTACCATCAAGCCTTGCCTGCAAACAATGTGACCCAACAAAATACCAAATGGCGCACAGAATATACATTTTTTCAAGTTCAAAGAAATCTGGTACTGCCTACATTTCTCTAACATCAGTCTTAAATCTCCTATGTGCTTGTCAATTAATCCAAATATAGTCCAATCATCAAAATAAACTTCTAGGAATTTATGGAGGTATTCTTTAAATACAGCAACTACTACTCTAGAAAAGATAGCTGGTGCATTCTTAAGACCAAAGGGCATTACCGTATACTGGAATGAGCCCCATTCTGTTGCAAACGTGGTCTTATGTCGATCTTCTGAGTGGATTCTGATCTGGTGATAACCTGAAAAGCCATCAGTGAAGGAGTAGACCTCCTATCCTCCCACATTGTCTAGTACTTCATCAGTGAAAGGTGTCGGAAATGGATCATGAAGCTATGCGTCGTTGAGTTTATGCAAGTCGACACAGATCCTGATGTCTCCTTTGGTTTTCTTCTCTTGCACGACCATGGGACTAACCCATTCGCTCTCTTCTACGGGCTCAATGATGCCTGCTGCTAGCATCTTATCGATCTCATCCTTAACTTTTTATTTGTAGCGCGTATTTAATCTATATGGATGCTGCTTGACTGGTCTAGTATCCTCTTTCAATGGTATCCTCATTACTCCTAGGTCTCCGACTATTCCCTTCATCTCTATGAACTTGGTGGGAAATAGGTCCTGATAGTCATGTAACAAGTCTGCAATCTGTCCGACTGTTTCATTGTTCCAATAGTCTCCAATAGAGGCAAACTTTGGTTCTGTGTCTGTGCCAATATTGATCTTTTTAATCTTGATCGGCTTGGTGATTGCTGGAATCTGTAGCTTCGGTCCATCAACATCGTGAGTCCCTTCTAACTCTGGAATGTTGATGTTGTAAGGATCCTCATCCTCATCCTCTGGTTCTGGTTCGAGGTTATAGCACTCGAGCGCATATTCTAACTGGATGGCCCACTCAGGTTGAGTATGTACTGATAGGGTACAATCCTCAAATATCTTAACCTTTATTACATCTAGGGCCTAATCAACATTTGGATACTCAGATTCAAAAGCGAAGGTGAGTAGAAAGCTGTCTATTAGAAGTGGCCATGTAGTCGTTCCCTTTCGCAATTCAGTATTTGTGTACCAGTTCCGTGGAACTGTGTCCAAGGTGTGAATGAATCGGTGAACCCATTCATCCTCGGGAATGTCTGACCAATTTCGTTCACATGTCTGAATATGTGACCTGGGGTCACTTTCTCCTGTGTATCTCTGCTGGACATATTCTCTGTCGGTAGAGAATCTGATCGCCATCAATCTCTTAATATCATCCCATGATGCGATATTCTCTTTATGTGCATACCACCATCTTGCAGGTGTGGCTCGTACTGCAAGGTCCATAGCTGCAATCCTCTGCTCGTGAGGGATTTGTTGTTCAAACTGCGTGAGAAAGTCCTGGATATCTGTTAGACCATGATATGATGGAATCTCATTGACCTCTGCGCCAATCCATCGCAGTGACTTAGTCATATACGCACATCTGTGCACTGAGACTTCGTAAAGTTTGTTATGCCAGTTCTCTAGACCAACATCTGAATCCGATGCACATGAGCTTTCGCATCGCCAACTAATGTTCCCTTATGCATTTGGATTGATGTAGTCACTCTGGTTCGCAGTCATCTGATAGAGACTGTCCATGTTACGTGCCTCTTCCTCTGCTCGGATAGGTTCAATGTATCTAGGACCCTGAAGAGGATCTAACGATGCGATGACCCAGATCTACGCGTCCTCAAAGGTCATTTGTCTTCTCTTTAATTTGATAATGTCCATGTTACCGATCACCCAATCAATGCCTAGCAGTGCTGGATATGGTCTACTATCGCCAATGATTTCTATAACTTCAAAGTCCGCAGAGCTGTGAACTCCGTCAATGTCAAGTGGCACCTACGATAATCGACCCAGGGGTGATACCCGCTGTTGATTAGCTAATCTGAGATGGATAGGCGATTTGACTAACTTAGGGCTACCCATCTATTCCCATGTCTTCTTAGTCAGAACATTTACCTCTGATCCTAGATCTAGGATTACCTCGTCCATTTCAAATTCTCCAACCTGTGCTGTGAGTCACATCTCTCTTCCTGTTCTGGTATGTCCCATAATATTATGAACAGCACACTGTGCACTGCTCACGGACGAAGATGGCTGACACTGATCTATGTTGCACTGAAGTTCTCCAATAGCTTGCTCATTTCTCATGAGTTTTAAACAGCTCCGCAGGAAGGATTGTACACTTCCTGCCAACTCGTCTTCGTCGCAAGTGCCCGATGTGGTAGCCTGCGATTTCTGGTCAGGGCTAACGCCACAAGGTTCTTGCTGTGGTATGCCCCTAGATGGCGGTACCTGTGATCCTGATTGCATAGGGTCATCAAAGAAAGTCTTAGCTTCCTGAAATGTCTGTTTATTCTTCTGTAGGTCAAGTGGTGTTGCTTTGTTAGGAGCTTTACGCACCCACTCCTGACCTGTGGTCTTTTCAGTAACCTGTGATGTCCCATTGGTGGAAGCACCGTTGTGAGTCACAATGTTGACTCTTAGTTCTTGTTCTTCCTGCTCAGCAGCAATAAACTGGATGTTCTGGTGTACTGCTGGCTTAGGTTCTCTGATCTTAGCTATCAAGGTAGGACAGTCTTCTATAGCGTGATCGTAAGATTTGCAATAGTTACATGTGGTGGTAGGGCTCTGACAGTCCCTAGCATAATTTCCTACAACTCCACAGTTGTAACAAGTGACTGGTTCGCGACCACGGCCAAATCCTTCTCCACGGCCAAAGCCACATTATGACCAAGTTAAACCCAAATTCTTCCTTGCAGCACAAATACATTTTGACAGCAACTGACTACTTCACTAGATGGGTCGAGGCCATTCTGTTACACAAAGTGAATGAAGATGCAGTCATGGATTTCTTACAAGATCACATTATGACCAAGTTTGGAGTTCCAATTTCCCTGGTTTTTTGTAATGCTACTTACTTTTCTTCTATTAGATTAACTGCATTTGCTAATGAAAGAAAAATTAAGTTGCATTATTCTGCAAACTATTACCCACAAGGAAATGGTTTGGCAGAATCTACAAATAAGAATTTGATTAGAATTCTAAAGAAAACTGTGATAGAAAATCATAGAAGTTGGCACTTAGCGTTACCTAATGCTCTTTGGGCTAATAAAGTCACACCCAAGAATTCCTTTGGTGTGTCACCATACACTCTTGTTTACAGAAAAGAAGCTATTATTCCTCCCAACATTATGTTACCATCTTCCATAATAGCTCAGGAATCTAGAGGTATCGATAATGAAATCCTACAGATCAGAATCTATAATCTTTTGAAGTCGTAAGAATCTAGGTCCAAACCCAAAGAACGATTTAAGCATCAACAAGAAGTAGTGAAACGTTGGTTTGATAAGCATAAAGCTGGAAACAAGTAATTCAAAGTGGGAGATCTGGTTCTTAAGTGGGATCATCCGCATGATGAAAAGGGGAAGCACACTAAGTTTCAACAGTTATGGGTAGGCCATTTTCAAATTGCAGCCAAGCTTGGCCCCTCAACTTACAAGTCGTAAGATTTATAGGGGTGGGAAGAGAACTTACCAGTTAATGGTTTAGTTCTCAAACCTTATTTTTCTTGATTTTTATTTCTTAGTTATCTTGTACATAAATAAATTGGTTTGTTTTATTTTTTATTTGTTTTGATTTGTTTGTTTTTAGTTAGATTTTGATTGATTTTAATAAAGAAGCACAACTTTTGGTTGCATGGAGTTTATTAGAATTTTGGATTAACTAAAATCCTTGATTATAAGACTGTGTACTATTGATTTATTTGAAAGAACTTCTTCTAGTTTAGCAGTTTTTTTAAATGGCTATGAACACATTGAAGTCCTACTTAATCCTTGTAAAATAACTCAGGATCAAAAGGTTTGGAATACTATTTCAAGGCTCCATCCATCTCACATTAAAAATGTCTTAGGGGGTGACAGCAAAAGACCCATGGAGAGGAAGCATGGTAAACAGTATATTATATTTAAATGATCCCATGCCAGGAATTGAAAGCCAACAGGCAAATAAGAGTCAAAATCTCCTAAGAAAAGAAATATGTATCAAAACAAAGTACTGAACCATATTAGTACAATATTTCCAAAGTTCATCTCTATCCATGAGCTGAAAATTAAATACATCTCTCACACGGACACTATGGATAGAGGAGCCTGAATTAAAAATTTTAGAAAGAAGGCAAAAAGGAGGACTCAAAAGAAAGGACAAAAGTCCAAAAGCACAAAAGTGCAAAATGGCATGGGAATGAGGAACAAACGAATATTTTTGTTTACCATATGCTATAATCCTGTCGTGTCCAAGCTGGAAGCTACCCGAAGACAGAGGTAAAAAATGAAATTCATATCCCTGGCCTCAAAAGAGTTATCTAGAATTTGAAATATTGGTTTCCATTTTCCCTAAATTGGACTATCATCAATGATTAAAAGTACATACATCTGCCATTTGGGAAATCCAGACATTTAGAAGAATGCAACATCTTAGTATTATCAAAACAGTCTGTTGCTCAAAGAAGAAATTGTCCAGAGATCTGTGTTCACCAAGTAGTCGCCAATTGTTGCAGCTGCAACTATTTCCCAAATTTCTAAAACATCTTGGACCCTCCATTTGATTTTTTCTAGCTCATGTTTGTTGATTTCTTTTGACCTTTGGGAAGTTGGATGATTGGTTGACTATTTTTCCCGTTGTTTCGGAGGCTAAACGAGCTAGTATTACCGCTGCCCAGCCGAAAGTCTTTCGAACACTTAACATTTTTTGTTTTTCAATGATTTTATTTATCGTTGTCGAAAGTCGGTTGAAGAATGAATCGGGGAATTAGTCTTCTATGGCACCGACGTTTCGAAAGGGAAACGGCGAACATCTCGATGGACAGTTATTATTCTCGTCGATCCGTGGCCTTTACCTCCTTTTGGTTTATTGTTTAAACTTTTTGACTATCGATAACTTGGTTTTTCTTTATTGTATCGCTATCAGAACGATTTTTGACATTGATCAGAGGGCTTGTCCTTTGCATTGCCGACATTGCGGAAGCATTGAGGTTTGGAGTTCTGGCCTTTAGCCTTAAGAGCCTCCGATCGCCGATGGGTTTTAATTTTTTCATGGAACCATAGTAGTTTGTTGTCTGCCATTGCGGCTGTCAATCAGACTATTTTCCCGATGTTTATTGTTTTCAACTACCGACGCATTAGTGCTTAGTGGTTCTAATCTCCGATGCATAACCATCACAACGTTAGTGCTCAGAATAGTCAACACTATGGTAATGTTTAGCTTTGAAGCGTCGACACTGCGGAGATGTTGAGGTGTGAATCGCCAACCTGTAGCATGTAGAGCTTCCGATCGTCGATGGTTTTATGATTCACGAGACCCGCAGTTGGTTTGTCGCCCACCATTACGGATTTCTAGTGAACTATCCACCTAACATTTAGAGGTTCCTCTCGCCGATAGGGTTTTTCCCGCCATTTCTTTTACAAAGGGTTATATATAGAAGTGGAGCATTTTTATTATTATCTTTGATTGAAAATTGTGTCTGCTCCAGTCCTCGTTGATCAAACTGTACTACCATTGTTCAGATGTCCAGATTTCATTTGATTTTCATGTTGCCATGGAGGTTTAGGGTCATCCCGCCGATTGCATAGCATTTTTCCAAGAAGGCAAAACACAGTTTCCTTTTTCTTGATTTTTATTGGTCGTTTTGAGAAACATGGTTTTTCCCTGGTCAGGTTTTCCCGTAGTCGTGTAGTCATCTGTTTAGAATGAATATTTATCCTCACATTATGATTATTATCTAGTTTGATAGTTTTCTTTGGCGATGGGGGTTTTTTGATCCTGCATTTTGAGCCGTTATGGTTGTTTTATCCCTGTCTGAAAGATTGAGGGGTTGGTGCAGACAAGTGTTACGTTGTCTGCACCACCCATTTTTTGGGTTGTTCATGGTCGTCTGGGGGGGGTTTAAATTTTCATATGCGTTTACCCTATTTTTATGGGACGGCGGAGGTTTTTATTTTTAATCGAGTTGAGGTTTTCCGCGATGAGGACCAGTAATAGGGTCTAGCGATTTGAGGTTTAACAGTAGCAGCAATGCGGTTCATGTTTTATTGAGGAGTTAGATTATTTTGAATGCAATTTAGATTAAATGATGAGTTTTTCTATCAGGGTTGCATTTTTCGTTGCAGACGGTGGACTTAGAGGATTTTAAGACACAATTTGCAAGAGTTTCCTTTGCCTTGTCATTTTATTTTATGCATTAATACTCTGTATAGTTTATTTGTGAGAATGCATATGGAAGAGGTAAATAGGTTGATACAGTTTTTCTTCATTACTAAAACACTTACTAAAAGCTCGAATGGTCTAAGAACATACTGTGTTTATGAAAAGGTGACTGTTGCAAAGGAGATATGTCTAAAAGACAAAAGAAGAAGGCTCCAATTGTGGAAGGAGAACCAAAGGTTGAAATCATCACCAAGGCTGAAGACATATACGAAGATACCAAAGCTACCACAGGGGTTGAACCGAATTATAAATGGGGGGAAATATACATGATGATTGCAAATTAGAATGTGCCTAATGAAGGCTTTGAAGAACTGACTATTTATGCAAATATCAAGAAATCGGCTCTTATGAAGGTAGCCACAAGACCTGAGTTGTTCCCATGCTCATAGCTGATCGGCTAGATTCTTCCTAGGGCAGATGTAAGTACGATGATCCTGGAAAATATTGGTAAATAGGGATACGCTGCATACATCCCTACTTATGTCTCCATGGCATATCATCTGCCTCATGCTCAGATTTACCTAACAGAAAGCTGGTTGAAAGAAACAGATTTGGACCTGGTTGAAACAGTTAAAATAATGATGATACCGGGGAAGAACTTTTGAACCAGGCCCTCAAGAGAATATGATACATCCACTCTCCAAACTCCCTATAGATCTATTGCACTGATGCTGAATAGAATTTTTGGGAGAGCTCACGGAAAAAACTTCAAATTGGGATGGATACCAATTATTTTCTATGTGGCCACTCAAGGCACCATATTCAATTGGGAAAACATAGTGTCCAATAGCCTCTTATCATGCATATCTTCAGCTTTGGGAGGGGTGTCATAGAAGAAGTTAGAGTTCTACATAAGCTCTATCTTAGTGAACGGTATACTGTGTACCCAATATTTTCCCGCCTTGAGGTGTAATTGGGATAGGAATAGGACCCCTGTATACACTACATATAAATTACTGTGGGCACACAAATACCATGGCTACTACAGAGAAATATGTGAACATTTCATCATACTATTGTACACTCTGATTTTCCTGACTGAATGCAACTGCATGTCCAAAGAGGCATTCAAGTTCATTGAGGAATATGGAGACTATTATTTAACTGAGGAAGGTATGTATATCAGAATGTATGGGGGTTCTAGAGCACCTTCTCTAGTCCCTAAATATGCCACTAATTATGTGGTGCATAAAGAGGTAGTCAAGCAGGTATATCTTGATGGTGTGGGGATTTTTTTGTTTGAGCATAAGAAGGCAGCATTTCCTGCCATACCTTTATGGCTAGGGATTTATAAGTTTTCAAAGGTAAAACAGACTACAGAATTTGTATAGGAGCTGGAGCACTTCCATTTAGGTGAGATGAGCTTTCACAGGAATGACTCTCGGAATAAGGTAGTAGAACACTGCAAAGAGGCAAACATTCATTTTGAGTATACTAAATTCTGGGACAAGGACGAAGAAACGTTCAGGAGTGCAAAGAATATGACTGCCTTAAAGAAGAGATTTAAACAGAAAATCACTACTGTGGGCAGAAAAGGAAAAACTGCACAGAAGACTAAAACAACTAAAGAAGAAGAGGCCAAAAAGAGGGAAGAAGATGCTACAAGGATAGCACAAGAGGCAAAGAGTTTTCTAAAGAATGAAGAAGAAGAAATAAATAAAGTTGTAGAGGAAGCAGCAAAGAAGGAAGAGGAGAAGAGAAAGAGGAAGGAAGAAGGAGAGATAAAGCAAATACAAGAAGAAAGTGAAGATCTGAGACTAACAGGATCTAAAAAATACCAACAGACCACTGAGTAGATGGATACATAGGGGGGACATGATCATACAGATCAAGGGCTTGGACAAGATAATCCTGATCCCCAGGAGCCTGCTGTAGCTTCTAGCAGCACTCAAGGGCAAGCTGTGTTTTCTGGAATGAATTTGATCCCTTTCATGCAGAAATAAGGGGAAAGGATCCCTAATTTCAACACCATTTTCTATGACAAGGAGAAGAAAAGAATTGTTAAAGAACTGAGAAAAAGGTTGAAACAGGAGGACAATCAGGAAAGATGATAACTGACAAGAATTTGGTGTATGGGATAGATGCAGATCCAATATTGACAGCAAGATCTTGGGTGGCATTAAACCAATCTACTGAAGATAATGTAGATAGGCTGATGACGGATCTTGAGCAATCAAAAAGAATGCAGCTCAATTAAAAGAAACACTGAAGAAAGAGAGAGATGAATTTCATAAGTTGAAGAGCAAATTTGAGGACATGCAGAATGAAGTGAGGACTTCAAAGACAAAACTCCAGACTCTGCAATCCAATAAGGAGGCTTTAGAAGTTTCTGTAGAGAAAACAGAAAAGGATGCTTAGAACAGCTTAGCAGAATTGCAGAGGCTACAGCTAGAGCATCAAGTGTTGAATACTGAGAAAGATGACCTCCATGTGTCCTATGAAACTCTGAGTGCAGAAAAGGACCAACTACAAAGCAGAAATGCTAAGTTAGAGGCGGAGAAGGCCACCACAGAAGAAAGAGAAAAACAATATCAAATAAAGGTGGAAACCTTGGAAGAACAGAATGCTTCATTGACAGCATCACTGAAGGATGCTATAGAACAGAAGATAGACTTCCAACCTTTAAAAGAACATGTTCTCACTCAGAGAAGGAAAATACACCATTTGCAAATGTGTGTTGAAGAAGAAAGATGTAAGATTTTACAAATAGATAGCAGATTGGAAGAGATTTTGGATACTACGTCTTATTTTTTAGACAGATCTCAGAAGATTCTGGAGCTTCTGACAGGAAGAATAGTGTGGATAGAGATAAACGAGGAACCTCTTGTGGACCTACCATCTAAATATCGGAAGAGTTTAAAGCAGGATTATGATTTATTGGATTTTGCAATCAATATTGTGGAAGAATTCAAGAAAACTGTAAAGAAAACAAAGGGATTATGTGTTGAATACTACAGAAGAGTGTTGGTCACATACAATAGTGTTGAGGCCTGGAAATTCGCAGGAAACAACAAAAAGGGATTCTCCCCAGTCAACGTTCCCAACTAGCCCGTGACTGTTTGGTATGGGGAATCCGTCCGGTTTGCGTTCCGGCTACCGTAGGTCAAAGTAACAAAAACAAAAGTTTTACCGGTTGCGGCCCAGTACACCATGTGTATTTTTGTATTTTTTGACTTAAGTATGATATGCATATACCTAATTAACCATGCAGGGTGATAAGGATGCAAGGAGCGTTCACAATGTGATGCGCAAGTTCTTACCTCTCATCTTAGGCTCACAAGTATCTAAATCACATGTGCAGCAGTGAAATAAACTAACTAACTATCTATCTACCTATCCCTGGGGAGCAAACTGTAATTTAATTATGAGTAATGTGTATTGTGCATGCATCATAAAGAGAAATTACAGGTAACTAATGTTTCTTTCTACAACACATGAACGATTAAAATATATTTCAACAATCAGATAGCCAATTGTTTTATGAACAGCATACATTACTCATGGTGGTAATTCCACAAAATAAACCAGAAATCATTTAAATAAGAACATAGGTTCTAAAAGTTAGAACGATCTCACGGTTAATGGACAGAAACTGGAAAAACAAAATAGTTCATCTTTCAGCCATCCACAGCATAACATTTGAAAGTGCCACCAATCTTTCTCCAATAGGCAAACAAGACTTCTTTATTGCAAAGAGAAATAGTTCTTCTTACAATATATATTTTCATGTCTAACTGGGAAAAAGTCCCTTTTCTTTCTTAGTTTATTACATTTATACAAAAAGGTGAGACGGTTGGGCTGCCCAAAGTGACCTTTGGGCTTCCCAACTCTTCGTTTCCCCACGCTTGACTTTTCTCAAAGGCTTTTTACAAAAATGTTACATATTACAAAAATTGACCAATCCTTTACGAGGAGGGTCCCACTTGGGCATCTAGAAATTTTTTCCATGCCGAAGCTTCAGAGGCAATGCCCTCAAACGCACAAGGCTCTAAAAACTGAATATTAATCTCAAACTTAGCAGCCTGGTTTTTTATAGCCTCAATCCTGGCTACACTCAATCGAAGCCAATCCTCCAGAAGCTGCACGCTGATAGCTGAATGATCTACTTCGCTCCTCAGGATCTGATCATTCAGTGCTTTAATCTGTTGTACTTTGGCCTCCTCCTCCTGGTATCTCTTCTGCAACAGCTCTACAAAGGCGTTGTGATCTGGGAAAGCCTCAAGCCTTTGCTCGGCCTCTATCTGGCATCGGTTGTAGGTAATGAGAAGCCTTCTGAAAAACTCGGTGCATGCTTCTTTTGTCTTCTTAACTTATTTTTTGAAATCCTCCGCGGTATTTCTGGCAAACTCCAGCAAGTCATAATCCCTTTTGAGGGCCTGTGTATCCTTCGATGGCAGTTCGGTTGGAGTTTCTTCCTTGTTTTTCAGCCTTGCCATTCTTGCAGTCAGGACTTCAAGGATGTCTTGAGATTGATCTACAAAGTAAGAGGAGGTCTCCAAGATTTCCTCCAATCTGCTATCTACCTGCAGCACCTTGCACCTTTCTCCTTCTATAGCAGTCTGTAGCTGCAGCATCTTCGTCTTCTGGGCCAAGATGTGCTCTTTGAATGATTGGAGGTTAACCTGTTGCTCCCTTGCTTCCTCAAGAGCATTTGTTAGAGAAGAAATATGATATTGATGTTTCTCTCTCTGTTCTTGGGAGTGCATCTCACTGGCCTGCAAGATAATCTTTTGCTACTCTTCTTGCTCGTATACCTTCTCCTGTAGCCATTCCTTTTCTATCTTTAGCTCTTGATATTCTTTCTGTATTTTTTCCAGGGATTCTTGTGTTGTTTCTCTGACCTGTCTTTATACTTGGAGGGCCTGCAATTCAGCCTTAGAATCCTTTATCTCCTTCTTCATGTCTTCATACTTCCGCTTCAGCCTATTGCATTCCTCTCTCTCTTTCCTCAATGTATCTTTCAACTGAGCAGAGGACTTCTTGGACTGCTCCAAGTCAGTTATTACCTTGTCCATGTTATCTTCTGAGGTGTGGATTGGTGCAGTTCTGGCTCTCAGGGTGAATCTTGGATCTTGGTCTGTTCCCAACATAACAACCGTATCTGTTATCATTTTACCAGGCATATCTCCTGTTTCCACCCTCTTTTCTGTTCTCTTTACTATCCTCTTTATAGCCTTGTCATAAAACACAGTGTTAAAATCAGGGATTTCTTCTCCCTTTTTCTGCACAAAGGGGACCAGCTTCAGTGTGGGGACCATGGGTGTGCTAGCAACAGGTACTTGTGGGTCCTGAACCTTGGGGTTCTCCACATCCTGGGTCTGCCCTGTAGCTGTTTCTGAAGCTGATTGTTCTGTCTGTGTCAACTTTAGCCTTTCATGTTGAAATATTGTAACTTCGAAGAATATTCTTTATGTATCTTTTGTGGTCCCCGATGGTCCAACCGGGAGAACCACTTGTATTACATTGTACCCCAATGCTCCTAATCGGAAGAACTAATAAGAGTCATGAGGTAGTCCCCTCAAATTGTAAAGGTGGGTCATCAGCACCCCAGTGTGGTTACTTGAGCCTACATGTGTAACTCGAGCCTACATGAGTTAACTTAAGCCGACATGTTAATTGAGTAAACTTTAAGTAAATGGATGAATATAAATAGAGGTGTAGTGCTCCTCATTTGAGACACACACACTCACTTGGAATAGCGCAATTGTGGAGGAGAGGAGTTGCTGCAAAAGGAGGAGAATCAGGTTTTTGATCTCCTTGTTGGTTTTACCTTTTTCCCTTTTTGGTGCATCTATATTGAGGAAGTTTTTGCTGGGTTTTTCCCTTTAGGGTTTTCCCAGGATAAATCTTTGTTGTTCTTGTGATACTGTTTCTTTCAGTGATCCTGTTTTATATGCTTTTATTATGAAAAATGAAATGATATACTGATGTCTTAGTTAAGCATATGAAAATTTAACATGGTATCAGAGCTAACCTAAATAGGGCAGATTTCACAAGTTACAGAATCTAGGGCTTCTTATTTTTTGGTTCTCTCTCCACAATCAATCAGTAAAAGAAGGTTAGGCTGACTCTCCTTTGAAGGGTGCATCGTTCTGTTGAAGCGGAATTCGATTCCAAGCATTTTCAATTTTCGATGTGGAAATTAGGGCTTTCTACAGAAGAGTAATTTTTGAATGAGACCAGCATAGGATTTTTCTCCTCATCAAAACCGAAGTTTATAGACCTGGATCAATATTTTTGGTTGGGTGAATCTCCGGGAAAGTCAAACCCTAGTTTGACCCCGAGCTAGAAAAACCCTAAATACTAAACCTGCTACGTTTTGGCGCATTCGCTATATTCCGATATTGGTGAAGGATCAGGAGCTGAAAATTGCAGGGGCCGAAGATAAAATCCGGATGAACACTGTGTCCAAAATTCATCCTCAGATTCGCTGTATTCCAGGAGATATGTTCTCTCCAAGTTAGGGTTCCAGCCTCTTCCAGAATTCATCCCTAAACAGGACACTTGGGGAGAATTGCAATATCTTGGGCTACAGAGGTCCAAATGGAATTCCTGAAGATTTTTCAGAAAGTTCACGGACTTTAATTTTGGTGGTCTGAATATAAGACTCAGAAGATGAACCAGTGACACGTGGCATGCCGAACAACTTCGTTGTTCTGAACAGTCCTGTAATAGGTCACCTTCGGAAAAGGATCATAAATCCCAAATGGTGAAACCAATTCTGATGAAACCTACGGTGTTGGATCAAGGACATGCGAGGATACCTCAGTACAAAATTTCAGACACATAGGAGCAGAAATTTTGGAGATATCATAGAAACATTAACAGGTATTTCTGCTGAAGAAATTGGAAAATTAGGGCATCCTGTTCCGGGAGCTTCCCTCCACTGTTTTCAGAAATGGAGTACATTGGATAGATCCATTTGAAGAGATCTATCTGTCTAGCCAATAAGATCTGAAAGATTCCAATTTGTTGAAATTAGGGTTTCTGTGACAAACCCTAGATCAGCCAGCTCCGGAACCAGGACGGACACCTCAAATCGGTAAGATCTAATCCTTTGCTATGTTGATTTGAGGTTCTCTTTTCAAAGTGATCTATGACATCAGCTTGATGATAAGCTTGGTGAAGTTGACAACTTGCAATCCTAGAAGTATATGATCTCTCTGAAGAAAATGGATTGGACACCTACATGAGCATAGAGGTTCCAGTTTCAGAGGGAGATGAGGCTAGAAGCCTTTCTCAAGAAGAACTTGGTCAAATCCTAGAAGATCATTGATGATTCAGTTTCGAATCAACTTGTACTACAAGTGTCTTCCCTAAAGACATTGATGAGGTTTGATTCCTTGACCAAGCTATTTGAAGGGAAGAACATAGAAGAATGTGAAGAATGTGAAGATCCAGAATGCAGAGACCATGTAGTCATAAGGATCTCTCAAATCAAAGAACAACTTG
>LPNX010015218.1:3598-99775 GCA_001517045.1 Pseudotsuga menziesii | reverse complement strand
TATTCCCAGATATAGATGATATTTCAGTATTTACATACTGTAGATACAGATGATGGTGATTCCGTATTTCTATACTGAATATATAGATGATGATGCTTTCGATATTCACATACTGGAGATACAGATGGTGATAGATCAGTATTCAGATACTGAATATGTAGATGATGATGGTTTGGATGATGATGTACCGACGAAGCCTCTGCCTCGAGTAGAGTTCGAACACTTTCGAGACAAGCTTGGTGTTGTTCGGAAAGACCTTCCTCGAAAGGTGGAGTAGTGATGTTGCAGTGGGATTGTATCATCCCTGGGCATTTGCCCTAAAGTGATCTGGAGACCTCGGTCCTCGAGAATGAAGAGGGATTGTATCATCCCGGGACATCTGTCCATAATAGATCTGGTGACCTCAGTCATCGAGAACGTGATGGTATTGTATCATCCTTGGGCACCTTCCCTAAAGTGATCCGGAGACCTCGGTCTTCGAGAATGAAGAGGGATTGTATCATCCTGGGACATCTGTCCATAATTGATCCGGTGGCCTCGGTCCTTGAGAATGTGGTAGGATTGCATCATCCTTGGACATAGTCCTAAAGTGATAGGGAGTGATTATACCGTAATTGTATCCGGTGACTTCGGTCGTCGAGAATGTGGTAGGATTGCATCATCCTTGGACTCAAGTCCTAAAGTGATAGGGAGTGATTATCCCGTAATTGTATCCGGTGACTTCGGTTGTCGAGAATGTGGTAGGATTGCATCATCCTTAGACTCAAGTCCTAAAGTGATAGGGATTGATTATCCTGTAATTGTATACGGTGACTTCGGTCGTCGAGAATGTGGTAGGATTGCATCATCCTTGGACTCAAGTCCTAAAGTGATAGGGAGTGATTATCCCGTAACTGTATCCGGTGACTTCGGTCGTCGAGAATGTGGTAGGATTGCATCATCCTTGGACTCAAGTCCTAAAGTGATAGGGAGTGATTATCCCGTAACTGTATCCGGTGACTTCGGTCGTCGAGAATGTGGTAGGATTGCATCATCCTTGGACTTAGTCCTAAAGTGATAAAGACTGATTCTCCCGTAATCAATCCGGTAACTTCGGTTGTCGAGAATGTGGTGGGATTGTATCATCCCTGGACTTTAAGTCCAAAAGTGATCCAAATACTTTTTGTCTTTGAGTTGTGGATTGCAGGTTGTTGCTGATGATGATGACGACATACTGATCGAAAGATCAGAGTATGATGATGATGACGTACTGATCTAAAAGATCAGAGTATGATGATGACGCACTATGATTATGATGTTTCTGATCGAAAGATCAGAGTATGATGATGATGTTTCTGATCGAAAGATTAGAGTATGATGATGATGTTTCTGATCAAAAGATCAGAGTATGTTGATGATGTTTCTAATCGAAAGATCAGAGTATGATGATGATGTTTATATGTTGATGATGATTATGATCGACAGATCAAAATATGATGATGATGATGTTGCTACTGATCAAGAGGTCAAAGTACTAAAGATGTTGCTGCTGATCGAAAGGTCAAGGTGCTGAAGATGTTGTTGTTGATCGAAAAGTCAAAATGTTGAAGATGTTGCTGATCAAAAGGACAAAATGCTGAAGATGTTGTTGCTAATCGAAAAATCAAAGTGCTGAAAATGTTGCCGATCGAAAGGTCAAAATGCTGAAGATATTGTTGCTAATCGAACAGTCAAAGTGCTGAAGATGTTGCTGATTGAAAGGTCAAAATGCTGAAGATGTTGTTGCTGATCGAACAGTCAAAGTGCTGAAGATGTTGCTGATTGAAAGGTCAAAATGCTGAAGATGTTGTTGCTGATCGAACAGTCAAAGTGCTGAAGATGTTGCTGATCGAAAGGTCCAAGTGCTGAAGATGCCGTTGCTAATTGAAAGATCAAAATGCTGAAGATTTTTTTGCTGATCGAACAGTCAAAGTGCTGAAGATGTTGCTGATCGAAAGGTCCAAGTGCTGAAGATGTCGTTGCTAATTGAAAGATCAAAATGCTGAAGATGTTGCTAATCAAAGACTGAAGATGTTGTTGATGATGAAGACTGAAGATTGAAGATGAAGACTACATGATGTTGAAAATCTTCCAATGATTTATAGATGTGTTACCCTGCTGATGTTGATGATGTAGAATACCCTTCTCGTTAAGGGGGAGTGTTGAAATAATGTAACTTTGAAGAATATTCTTTATGTATCTTTTGTGGTCCCCGATGGTCCAACCGGGAGAACCACTTGTATTACATTGTACCCCGATGCTCCTAATCGAAAGAACTAATAAGAGTCATGAGGTAGTCCCCTCAAATTGTAAAGGTGGGTCATCAGCACCCCAGTGTGGTTACTTGAGCCTACATGTGTAACTCGAGCCTACATGAGTTAACTTAAGCTGACATGTTAATTGAGTAAACTTTAAGTAAATGGATGAATATAAATAGAGGTGTAGTGCTCCTCATTTGAGAGACACACACTCACTTGGAATAGCGCACTTGTGGAGGAGAGGAGTTGCTGGAAAAGGAGGAGAATCAGGTTTTTGATCTCCTTGTTGGTTTTACCTTTTTCCCTTTTTGGGGAATCTATATTGAGGAAGCTTTTGCTGGGTTTTTCCCTTTAGGGTTTTCCCAGGATAAATTTGTGTTGTTCTTGTGATACTGTTTCTTTCAGTGATCCTATTTTATATGCTTTTATTATGAAAAATGAAATGATATACTGATGTCTTAGTTAAGCATATGAAAATTAACATTTCAGCTTCTTGCTTTTGAAGCTCCTCATCCAACTTCCTTTTCTTTTCTTCTTCTTCTTTCTTAGCTGCTTCTTCTACTTTCTCAGCTGCTTCCTGAGCAGCCTTTCTTTTCTCTTCTTCTTCTGTGTGCAGCCACCCTGCAGCTTCTTCCACCAGCCTCTGGGCTTCCTCATTTCTCTTTCTGGCCTCTTCATCATCCTGGGCTTGTTCATCTCCCTTCCCACCTTTTGTGGTAATCTTCTTCTTAAACCTTCTTCGCAAGGCTGTCATGTTTACTGCATTTCGGAAGATGGAATCCTCTCGATCCCAATGGTGGGAATACTCAAAATGCACGTTGTGCTCTTTACAGTGTTTAGCCACTTTGCCTTGAGTATCATTTCTACGGAAGCGCATTTCACCAAAATGAAATCTTTCCAGTTCTTCTACAAATTCATCGGCTTTCTTCACTTTGGTGAACTTGTTGCTCCCTAACTTGAAGGGAAAAGGGGGATAGGCGGTCTTCTTGTGCTCAAACAGAAAGCTGCCTATTCCATCCAGGAACACTTGTCTGACTACCTCTTGTGAATAATGTAATCAGTTGCATATTTGGGCAGCAGGGAAGGTTCTCTCGAACCTCCAAATATCCTGAAGTACAGGCCATTTTCAGTCAAATAGTAGTCTGCATACTCCCCTATTACTTCTAGTGCCTCTTCTGACATACAATCACACTCCTTTAGGAAAATGAGTGTGTGTAAGGGCATGATAAAGTGTTCACATACTTCTCGATAATGGCTGTGATATTTGTGTGCCCACATTGGTTTATAGGCAGCATAGACAGAATGCGTGTAAGGGCATGATAAAGTGTTCACATACTTCTCGATAATGGCTGTGATATTTGTGTGCCCACATTGGTTTATAGGCAGCATAGACAGGCATTCTTTCCCTATCCTAGATGCACCTGAGTTCGGGGAAAGGATGATTACACAATATGCAATCGATGAGTATGGAACTCATATAGAATTCAGACCTCTTTTGGGCCACACCTCCCAAAGCTAACGCTAAGCAAGCTGAAAGACTATTTGATACAAGGCTAGCCCAGTTGAAAATTGTCCCCTGGGTTGCAACATGAAAAATGATGGGTATCCACTCCAACTTGAAGAACCTACCATGTGCTCTTCCAAAAATCCTATTCAGCATTAAAGCTATGAACCTATAAGGAGCCCTTAAGCTTGCCGTATCGTAATCACCTGTCGGTCTATATCTATAATGTTTTCCCTACAACAGCATCCTTTTAAGAGTCTCTACCAGGTCCATTCTAATGTTGTTCAGCCAATCATCAGATAAAAATAATTGGGCTTCTGGCAGGTGGTAAGCAAACGCTACATATCCAGGGCTATATGCAGCATAGCCCTGTCTTTCAACATTTTCCAGAATCATTGTTATGACATCTTCCCGGGGTAGAATCCATCCGATTACTTCAGAGCACTGGAACAACTCTGGTCTAGTGGCGATCTTTATCAGTGAATATCTTTCTATGTTGGCATATATGGAAGGATTCTTCTAAGCCCATGTCAGGAACCTCTCTGCGGGTGATCAATCTATATACTTCCCCCCACTGGTATTCAGGTTCGATACCAGAAATGCACTTAGTGTCTTCGTATACGTATTCAGTTTTAGTGACAACTTCTACTTTGGGCTCTTCCTCGACCACGGGGGCCTTCTTCTTTTGCCTCTTTGACATTGTGAATTCTTCCTGCCATAAAATTGTAAAATTAAGCCATTTTGGCTGAGTGACAAACTTGTATACATCAATGTGCAGTGTGTCATTCCTTCTGTGTTTAACATGATAGCAATCAGTCAGTGAAGCAAATATGTGTGTACCTAGGCTGAAATGGCCTAACTAGCAGAGCTATTGAAACACAATGCGCATTATTCAATGATTTTGTCTATATCTAGCATGATGAAAAACAATATAATCGAGCGGAAAACATCTACATTAACATGACTAAAATTTCCACTCTCTGCGGGTCCCATTATCAAATCGCTGTGCGGGAAAACATAAACACTATGCGAGTTTCTATGGTGCACCTAATCAAATAAAAATCGTCTGTGCAAAACTACGGTCAATAACTATGCGTCGTGATACACCCTCTTCCTCGGCCCGGGTTCGAAACTGAGCACGAATTTCGTGGCGCGGGATCGCGTAGGCAAATGGTTGTGGTTTAAAGATACGGGTAGTACCCAGCGGGGCAAATAGCCCAAACCCCATAGTGAAAGTGGTGGAAACCTACTCCTACCCACCATCATTACGCAGGGCGGTTTGGCGCAGACAGCGTAACGGCAGTCTGCGCCAAACCCCCTCATTCTCTATGCGCAGGGTTGCAAAACAAATGGTGGTGGGGAAAAACTACTCATAAGGTTAAACCACCCTCCCATGGCCAAATAAGATAAAAATATCCACCTATATAGGCGTGCAACTTAACGGGGTGAAGATAAACAGCCCCGACCCAACCTAACCATAGCAAGAAAAACCACCAAATGCTCAACGGAACGGGAAAAGGTAATAGAAGCCTACCTAGCACTGATGTGTAACCGGCGTGTATGGTGGAACGCAGACAGTCAGGCTTCCACAGTTGCCACCTGGATGCGGGTACCAGTACTAGGGTCTGAACAGGCTCGAGCGATCGACAGCACGATAGCGACAGAGCACGGCAGTTGACAAATGACAATAGAATAATCCAACGCGCCCCCCGACCTCATATATATACATATGGTCAAACTCTCACGGCGGGAAAAAACTTAAAATCGGATGTCGGAGACATTTGTATCAGAAGACGAAAGTAAACTTCCTTCTGCAATGGCGGACGGCCAAAGCGCTAGGCCATCCGCGGAGATATATGTGGCGAAACCTCAGAAAATCATCGGGCCAATAGTGGAACAGGAGCCGCAATGGCAAAGACGTGGAGGGTCAAACGATCCGCAATGGGTAAAATCTAGATCGAAAGAAAAACGACTCCGCATCGGAAGGGCTGGTGCTTCTTTCATCCACAACAGCGGAACCGTAAAACGTACCACTGTCCGCAACGTCGGGACTTGAATCGGAAGTGAAAACACTAAAGGCTCGGAGAGTTTAGAGCTTTGGCAGCCGCAACGGCGGAGCCACAAAAGATGCAGCCTTCTGCAATGGCGGGAATCGAACGACTTAAACATCCCGAAACCAAAAGCCTCCCACAGCCGCAACGGCAGAAGCCCCCCCCTCCCCCCGACTTACGGGATCGACAAAAATAACACAGGCGGGAAATGAAACATTGAAGCCATGATCGGGAGAAGAAGTGGTTTTCCGTCCGCAACGGCGGAAGAAGAAGACATAACAGTTCCAATGCAAAATAAAAAAGAAGCCGATTAAAACCGATCGAATCGGGAGAAAATTCGAAGTCAAAACCGACTATACATCCGCAACGGCGGGGGGAAAAACAAATACACTTCCGATTCAGCCACGATGAAAACATAATTAAATGCAAATGATGAAGGTTTGATCAATCATTGAAATCTTTAATCATTTAGAAAAATTGAAAACCAGCTGTAGATCAATCCAAGCATAAGCAAAGTCTTTCTGAAAAGTTCTCAGACCATATCCAAGAAGAAAATCAAACTAATTCAAGCAAAAGGAGGGTCCTAAAAAATTTTGGAATTTTGGGAAATTTTTGCAGCTGCAACAATTGGTGACTACTTGGTGAACCCCAGATTTCTGAATTAACTCCTTCCCAGTGCAAGACCATCTGAATAAAAGTTGAAATCTTCTAGATGTTTGTATCCCTAGGCTGGCCAACTTAAGCATTTAAATCGTTGAGAAGCAGTCCATTCTTTGGGAAATGGTGACAACAGAAATATTGCAAGTCTGAATAACTCTTTTGAGGCCTAATAAATGAGGTTTATTTTACCCATCCTTAGGTAGTTTCATGCTTGGACACCACAGGATTGTAACAGATAGTAAACAACATTATCCTTTTGTTCCTCATTCCCATGCCAATTGCACTTTTGTGCCATTAGAACTTTAGTTCTTTTGAGTCCTCCATTTGCCTTTCTTTTCGAATTTTATTCAGGCTTCTCTATCCCATAGTGCCCTTTTGTGTGAGAGAAGAATTGGCGTTTCATCTCACGGACGGAGAGGAACTTTCGGCAATTTGAAATTCATGCTTTTGATACTCTGCTTTGATATGTCTTATTTCTTTAAGGAGTTTTGACTCTTGATAGCTTTTAACTTTTCTGAAATTATGGCATGGGATCATTTATATATGATATATTGTTTACCTTGCTTCCTTTCCGTGGGTCTTTTGCTGTCACCCCTTTGGATATTTAAGATGTGAAATGGATGGAGCCTCGAAATAGTATTCCATACCTCTTTACTTCTGATTTATTTACAGGGGTTACGTAAGAATTCAATGAATGCATGGCCAGTCAGGAACACTGCTACTAGAAGACATTCTATACTTTAAAGCACAGTCTTTTGCTCAAGATTTCAGTTAATAAAGAACCCTGATGTTTCCATTGCAACCAAAAGTTTGCCTCTTTATTCAAAACCAAAGAACTAGCAATAAAGCATTTAAAATAAAAGAAAATAGCATTCAAAGTAATAAATCAAAACAGCATTAAAGAAAACAACACAATTTATTTATGTATAAAGAAAAAGAAAAGAAAATGTGTGCCCGCCCTTAAAAATATTCAATCAAACAAGTCAAAGGGTGGGCTGGATGAGATATCCAACCATGGTCTAGCTGTGCTATTTTTGAAATTGAACACATGTCTACTATCCTACATTCATCCCTTTCAGCCTGAGGAAGTTGAAGGAGATCAGGCTGAGCGTCAATTCTAGAACTGGCCTTTATTGAGGTAGGATGTCTTAGCTTAAGCTCAGTCATATAATTTCCCAAGACAGAATCAGCAGATTCATTATCCTCTTCCAACCCAGTGACATTGTGCTTCATGTAGGGCTTCCTTAAAATTTTAATCAGGTTTGGGCTACCCTTCTGAGGCAACCATAAGTGTGACCAGTCTGAAGTAAAGTACCCATCTAGTCGTGCTGGCCAGTCTCGATTCAAGATCAATCCATAGCCATCAGGTATGTCTGCTACTACAATATCAAGGTACTGACATATCTTTTTATTTGCAGACAATCGAATCAGAACATTCTTCATCTCCCCCACCACTTTGACACTAGTCTTGTCTAGTTGAGTGACGTCCCAATCAGTAGGTATTAGCTGCCCATTAAGTTTTTTGCAGATTGCAAGAGGCATAACATTCACCGATTATCCAGAGTCCACCAGACAATTATGCACCTTATGGTTCAAAATATCCAGAGTCAAAAGGAAAGGTGGGGTGCTAGTTTTCCTTTCCCCGGTTGATTTGACCTTTTCCTCCACAGGTTGGTTTTCGATGGGTATTTCTTCTTTAACTTCCTTAACTTTTTCAGTGCCTCTTTCCTCAACATCTTCCATAGGTTTGACAGTCTCATTGCTCGGTTCTACCTCCTGGTTGAGGGTAGTGGCTCCAGGTATTTTATCTTTATCATTGGTATATGCCTGCCTTTTGACATTCTTTTGCAATCTTTTGATCTTCGAAATAGTTAAATCCATGTCCTTTGTTGTTGTAGGTGTACATTCAGTTCTGAGAGTGCTCTCTTCAGTGTCAAACAGTGAGGCACCATCCCACAAAAACATGGTGTCATTATCTTGTTTTTCCATAGTTTGGTTTTTATTTTCCTCTTTACCACTGTCCTTGTATAATTTAGAATCTAGCAGCCGATTCATAACCAATGTCATCGAATTCAACCATTGAGGGAACTTCTTTTATGAATGGGATTGTTGGTGAAAAGTGCAGAAATTGTCTCACCCCACCTATGTTATGTTCATTGATGCTAAATTTGGGGGAGGGATTTTCCTTTGGTTGTTATCCTCTTTTTTTGGATAGTATGGTTTGTAAGTTTTCCGCATTTCCCTTTATTTTTCCAGATCTATGATTCGGTTGGATAGTTTCTGCATCATCTTCAGCATACCTTGATAATCATGTGCTTGTTCCTCTTTAGGTTTAGGCAGCAATAACTTTCTTCTCTCGATAGTCTTTTCTCTCAGTTGCTCAGGATAGTCCTCTATGCTTTCCTTTTCAGCTTCTACCCTTTCTGCTTCTTCATAAGTCTCTACCAACGTAGGTTTGGCTTTCATCTTGGAAAACATGGCCAGCTTAGGTCCTAGGGCTGAGGTATAATATTCAATTAAGACTTTGTCTGAGGGTCTGTCAGCTTCAGAAACGTTCTTTAGGTATATTGAAAATCTTTGAGTGAAACTATGTACCTTCTCATTCTTCTCTTTTCTTAACAAACCAAGACCTTTCATCAATGAGGCATGTGTTTTTTGGGTTGTGTATTTACTTCTAAAAACCCTTTCGAAAGTATTCCAGTCTGGGATCGAGTTTGCGGGAAGAGCAAAGTACCATGAAGCAGCTACCACTTTCAAGGTATGAGGGAATAATCTACAGACAACATCTTCATACTCCCCAGCCCTTAACCCTTCTACCGCCAAATAGAAACTTTGTAAGTGGTCATCTACAGCAATCCTTTCCTCAGGGTCAAACTTAGGCAGCATCTTATCAAACACTTGAGGTAGGTTATGCAATGGAGGGGTGAGATTCAAAGGGGTTCTAGCTTTCCAAGTAGGCAATGGGTTGGGCTGATTCACAATTACACCAGCCATGAGCACAGGCAAAAGAACAAAGTCTGAGTAAAGAGAAACACAGGGTGAGGACATGCATTCTTACCTCAAAGGTATAACCGAAACCTGTAAGTACTAGGGTCAAGTTACAAGCTTTAAAACATTTGCTGGTAAGGTAATCTTGGGAAAATAAGTTTCCACAGCCAGCCATGCACTGGCGGCCCTCCTTCTAGCGCCAGAACTGTTGAGGCCTAGAAATTCGCAGGCAACAACAGAAAGGGATTCTCCCCAGTCAACGTTCCCAACTAGCCCGTGACTATTTGGTATGGGGAATCCGTCCGGTTTGTGGTCCGGCTACTGTAGGTCAAAGTAACAAAAACAAAGGTTTTACCAATTGCGGCCCGGTCCACCGTGTGTATTTTTGTATTTTTTGACTTAAGTATGATATGCATATACCTAATTAACCATGCAGGGTGATAAGGATGCAAGGAGCGTTCACAATGTGATGCGCAGGTTCTTACCTCTCGTCTTAGGCTCACAAGTATCTAAATTACATGTGCAGCAGTGAAATAAACTAACTATCTATCTATCTACCTATCCACGGGGAGCAAACTGTAATTTAATTATGAGTAATGTGTATTGTGCATGCATCATAAAGAGAAATTACAGGTAGCTGATGTTTCTTTCTACAACACATGAACGATTAAAAGATATTTCAACAATCAGATAGCCAATTGTTTTATGAACAGCATACATTACTCATGGTGGTAATTCCACAAAATAAACCAAAAATCATTTAAACAAGAACATAGGTTCTAAAAGTTAGAACGATCTCACGGTTAATGGACGAAAACTGGAAAAACAAAATAGTTCATCTTTCAGCCATCCACGGCATAACATTTGAAAGTGCCACCAATCTTCCTCCAACAGGCAAACAATACTTCTTTATTGCAAAGATAAATAGTTCTTCTTACAATATAGCTTTTCATGTCTAACTGGGAAAAATTCCCTTTTCCCTCTTAGTCTATTACATTTATACAAAAAGCTGAGACGGTTGGGCTGCCCAAAGTGACCTTTGGGCTTCCCAACTCTTCATTTCCCCACGCTTGACTTTTCTCAAAGGTTTTTTACAAAAATGTTACATATTACAAAAATTGACCAATCCTTTACAAGGAGGGTCCCACTTGGGCATCTAGAAATTTCTTCCATGCCAAAGCTTAAGAGTCAATGCCCTCAAACATACAAGGCTCTAAAAACTAAATATTAATCTCAAACTTAGCAGCCTGGCTTTTTATAGCCTCAATCCTGGCTGCACTCAATCTAAGCTGATCCTCCAGAAGCTGCACGCTGATAGCTAAATGATCTACTTCGCTCCTCAGGATCTGATCATTCAGTGCTTTAATCTTCTGTACTTTGGCCTCCTCCTCTTGGTATCTCTTCTGCAACAGCTCTACAAAGGTGTTGTGATCTGGGAAAGCCTCAAGCCTCTGCTCGGCCTCCATCTGGCACCGGTTGTAGGTAATGAGAAGCCTTCTGAAAAACTCCGTGCATGTTGCTTTCGTCTTCTTAACTGATTTTTTGAAATCCTTCGCGGTATTTATGGCAAACTCTAGCAAGTCATAATCCCGCTTGAGGGCCTGTGTATCCTTCGATGGCAATTCTGCTGGAGTTTCTTCCTTGTTTTCCAGCCTTGCCATTCTTGCAGTCAGGACTTCAAGGACGTCCTGAGATCGATCTACAAAGTAAGAGGAGGTCTCCAGGATTTCCTCCAATCTGCTATCTACCTGCAGCACCTTGCACCTTTCTCCTTCTATATCAGTCTGTAGCTGCAGCATCTTCGTCTTCTAGGCCAAGATGTGCTCTTTGAACGGTTGGAGGTTAACCTACTACTCCCTTGCTTCCTCCAGAGCATTTGTCAGAGAAGAAATCTGCTCTTGATGTTTCTCTCTCTGTTCTTGGGAGTGCATCTCACTGGCCTGCAAGATAATCTTTTGCTGCTCTTCTAGCTCTTCTACCTTCTCCTGCAGCCGTTCCTTTTCTATCTTCAGCTCTTGATATTATTTCTGTATTTTTTCTATGGATTCTTGTGTTGTTTCTCTGACCTGTCTTTCTACTTGGAGGGCCTGCAACTCAGCCAAGAAGCCTTTATCTCCTTCTGCATGTCTTCATACTTACGCTTCAGCCTATTTCCTTCCTCTCTCTCTTTCCTCAATGTATTTTTCAACTGAGCAGAGGACTTCTTGGACTGCTCCAAGTCAGTTATTACCTTGTCCATGTTATCTTCTGAGGCGTGGACTAGTGCAGTCCCGACTCTCAGGGTGAATCTTGGATCTTGGTCTGTTCCCAACATAACAGTCGTATCCGTTATCATTTTACCAGGCATATCTCCTGTTTCCACCCTCTTTTCTATTCTCTTTACTATCCTCTTTGTAGCCCTGTCATAAAACCCAGTGTTAAAATTAGGGATTTCTTCTCCCTTTTTCTGCACAAAGGGGACCAACTTCAGTGTGGGGACCATGGGTGTGCTGGCAACAGGTACTTGTGGGTCTTGAACCTCAGGGTTCTCCACGTCCTGGGTCTACCCTGCAGCTATTTCAGAAGCTGATTGTTCTGTCTGTGTCAACTTTAGCCTTTCAGCTTCTTGCTTTTGAAGCTCCTCATCCAGCTTCCTTTTCTTTTCTTCTTCTTCTTTCTTAGCTGCTTCTTCTGCTTTCTCAGCTACTTCTTGAGCATCCTTTCTTTTCTCTTCTTCTTCTATGTGCAGCCACCCTGCAGCTTCTTGCACCAACCTCTGGGCTTCCTCATTTCTCTTTCTGGCCTCTTCATCAACCTGGGCTTGTTCATCTCCCTTCCCACCTTTTGTGGTAATCTTCTTCTTGAACCTTCTTCGCAAGGCTGTCATGTTTACTGCATTTCGGAAGATGAAATCCTCTCAATCCCAATGGTGGGCATACTCAAAATGCACGTTGTGCTCTTTACAGTGTTCACCCACTTTGCCTTGAGTATCATTTCTACAGAAGGGCATTTCGCCAAAATGAAATCTTTCCAGTTCTTCTACAAATTCATCGGCTTTCTTCACTTTGGTGAACTTGTATCTCCCTAACTTGAAGGGCAAAGGGGGATAGGCGGTCTTCTTGTGCTCAAACAGAAAGATGCCTATTCCATCCAGGAACACTTGTTTGACTTCCTCCTTGTGAATAATGTAATCAGTTGCGTATTTGGGCAGCAGGGAAGATGCTCTTGAACCTCCAAACATCCTGAAGGACAGGCCATTTTCATTCAAATAGTAGTCTGCATACTCCCCTATTACTTGCAGTGCCTCTTCTGACATACAATCACACTCCTTTAGGAAAATGAGTGTGTGTAAGGGCATGATAAAGTGTTCACATACTTCTTGACAATGGCTGTGATATTTGTGTGCCCACAGCAGTTTATAGGCAGCATAGACATGCATTCTTTCCTTATCCCAGATGCACCTGAGTTCGGGGAAAGGCTGATTACACAATATGCAATCGATGAGTATGGAACTCATATAGAATTCAGACCTCTTTTGGGCCACTCCTCCCAAATCTGAGGCCAAGTAAGCTGAAAGACTATTTGATACAAGGCTAGCCCAGTTGAAAATTGTCCCCTGGGTTGCAACATGAAAATTGAAGAACCTACCATGTGCTCTTCCAAAAATCCTATTCAGCATTAAAGCTATGAACCTATAAGGATCCCTTAAGCTTGCCGTATCGTAATCACCCGTCGGTCTATATCTGTAATGTTTTCCCTGCAACAGCATCCTTTTCAGAGTCTCTACCAGGTCCATTCTAATGTTGTTCAGCCAATCATCAGATAAAAATACTTGGGCTTCTGGCAGGTGGTAAGCCAACGCTACATATCCAGGGCTATATGCAGCATAGCCCTGTATTTCAACATTTTCCAGAATCATTGTTATGACATCTACCCGGGGCAGAATCCATCCGATTACTTCAGAGCACGGGAACAACTCTGGTCTGGTGGCGATCTTCATCAGTGAAGATCTTTCTATGTTGGCATATATGGACTCTTCTTCTAAGCCCATTTCAGGAACCTCTCTGTAGGTGATCAATCTATATACTTCCCCCCACTGGTATTCAGGTTCGATACCAGAAATGCACTTAGTGTCTTCGTATACGTATTCAGTTTTAGTGACAACTTCTACTTCGGGCTCTTCCTCGACCACGGGGGCCTTCTTCTTTTGCCTCTTTGACATTGTGGATTATTCCTGCCATAAAATTGTAAAATTAAGCCATTTTGGCTGAGTGACAAACTTGTATACATCAATGTGTAGTGTGTCATTCCTTCTGTGTTTAACATGATAGAAATCAGTCAGTGAAGCAAATATGTGTGTACCTAGGCTGAAATGGCCTAACTAGTAGAGCTATTGAAACACAATGCGCATTATTCAATGACTTTGTCTATATCTAGCATGATGAAAAACAATATAATCGAGGGGAAAACATCTACATTAACATGACTAAACTTTCCGCTCTCTGCGGGTGCCATTATCAAATCACTGTGTGGGAAAATAGAAACACTATGCGAGTTTCTATGGTGCGCCTGATCAAAGAAAAATCACCTATGCAAAACTACGGTCAATAACTATGCATCGTGATACACCCTCTTCCTTGGCCCGGGTTCGAAACTGAGCACGAATTTAGTGGCATGGGACCGTGTAGGCAAACGGTTGTGGTTTAAAGATACGGGTAGCACCCAGCGGGGCAAACAGCCCAAACCCCATAGCGAAAGTGGCGGAAACCTACTCCTACCCACCATCATTACGTAGGGCGGTTTGGCGCAGACAGCGTAACGGTAGTCTGTGCCAAACCCCCTCATTCTCTATGCGCATGGTTGCAAAACAAACAGCGGTGGGGAAAAACTACTCTGAAGGTTAAACCACCCTCCCATGGCCAAATAAGCTAAAAATATCCACCTATATAGGCGTGCAACTTAACGAGGTGAAGATAAACAGCCCCGACCCAACCTAACCGTAGTAAGAAAAACCACCAAATGCTCAACGGAACGGGAAAAGGTAATAGAAGCCTACCTGGAACTGATGTGTAACCGGTGTGTATGGCGAAACGCAGACGGTCAGGATTCCATAGTTGCCACCTGGACGCGGGTATCTATACTAGGGTCCGAACAGGCTCGAGCGATCGACAGCACGATAGTGACAGAGCACAGTAGTTGACAAATGACAATAGAATAATCCAACGCGCCCCGTGACCTCATATATATACATATGGTCAAACTCTCGCGGTGGGAAAGAAGTTAAAATCGGACGTCGGAGACATTTGGATCGGAAGACGAAAGTAAACTTCCTTCTGCAATGACGACAAAGCGCTAGGCCATCCGCGGAGATATATGTGACGAAACCTCGGAAAATCATCAGGCCAATAGTGGAACGGGAGCCGCAACGGCAGAGACGCGGAGGGTAAATCGATCCGCAATAGGTAAAATCTGAATCAGAAGCAAAATGACTCCGCATCAGAAGGGTTGGCGCTTCTTTCATCCGTAACGGTGGAACCATAAAACGTACCACCATCTGCAACGTCGGGACTTGAATCGGAAGTGAAAACACTAAAGGCTTGGAGGGTTTAGAGCTTTGGCAGCCGCTATGGCAGAGCCACAAAGGATGCGGCCTTCTGCAACGGCGGAAGCCCCCCGACTTACGGGATCGGCAAAAATAACACAGGTGGGAAACGGAACATTGAAGCCATGATTCGGAGAAGAAGTGGTTTTCCGTCCGCAACAGCGGAAGAAGAATACATAACAGTTCCGATGCAAAATAAAAAAAGCAGCTGATTAAAACCGATCGAATCGGGAGAAAAGTCGAAGTCAAAACCGACTATACATCCGCAACGACGGGGGGGAAAACAAATACACTTCCGATTTAGCCACGATGAAAACACAATTAAAGGTAAATGATGAAGGTTTGATCAATCATTGAAATATTTAATCATTTAGAAAAATTGAAAACCAGCTATAGATCAATCCAAGCATAAGCAAAGTCTTTCTGAAAAGTTCTCAGACCAGATCCAAGAAGAAAATCAAACTAATTCAAGCAAAAGGAGGGTCCTAAAATTTTTGGAATTTTGGGAAATTGTTGCAGCTGCAACAAATAGATGCCATGTTTTTACAGAAAAAATATTGGATGAGATACTAGAACATGAGTTGTTCATAGAAAATCTATAGAACAGGTATCAGGAAGATGAGCAGGAGATCCAACAAGTCAAGAATCTAGATGAACAGATTCTGAAGAATGCAGTGGCTCATGCAGTAGTAAGTATCCACTTACTAGAAGAACGGTTGCGCCTAATTCTTGTGAGAATAGAAGTAGTTAAGAACCAGGCTACTAAGTATGAGATAAATATCCATTTTCTTGAACCCTCCAATTTTGAAGGCATAGCAGCAGAGGCCCAGGCATGGAAAAAGTTCATAAATGGCCAAGCGGGCCCCTCTTCATAAAGTGTTCTATTAAATTTTGGTTTAAAATGTAATATATTGTATAAATTATGAGCACTTACTACAAGACAAAATTTTGGGATTGAAAGGTTGGGGGAGCCCAAAATTCATTTGGGGGTAGCCCAAAGGTTTTACTTTTTTGTATAAATATAGGATAGTTTAGATGTAGAAGGGACTTCTTTCCCAAGAAATTTTTGAGAGTATATTGTAAGAAGAACTACTTCCTTTTGCAATAAAGAATTACAGGTTTCTTCTTGAGAAAGTTTGGTGGAATGTTTCAAATGCTTTGCTATGGATCAGTTGAATGTGAACTATTTCATTTTCAGCTTATGTCCATTAACTGTGAGATCATTCTAACTCATTGCATTCATGTTTATGTTATGAATGTCTTATAGTTTATTCTGTGAAATCTCCACTGTGAGTAATGAAGGTTATCATAAACAATAACCTATCTTGTTGTTCATCTTTCTATTAATGCTCATGTGTTCTGAAATAAGTAACAGCTATCTGTAAATTTTCTTAATACATGCAGATAAATACATTACTCATTGATAACTGATAGTTTTTTCTCCCTGGGGATGGTTTAGTTAGTTGTATTTATTTTCTAGTTGTTTGTGATTTAGATGTGAGAGAAGTAAGACGAGAGGTAAGAACCTGTGCATCACATTGTGGCACTCTTCGTTATCTCTATCAATTTGCATTTTTAGGTAGGCACTTGCACATCATAACTTAAACACAAAAAACTAAAAATATACACGGTGGACCGAGCCATAACCGATAAAAAAATTTAATTTGTTACTTGACCTACGGTAGCCGAACCGTAAATCAGACGGATTCCCCATACCAAACAGTAACGGGCTAGTTGGGAATGTTTATTGGGGAGAATCCCTAACTGTTGTTATCTGCGATTTTCTAGGCCTCAACATGTTGTCCAAGTTAGAGGTCCTTTCAGGGGATGAGACTCTAGATCTCGTCTCAGGCAATATAGCTGGTGTTATATAATTGTGCTCTGACCTTGAGGTCTCATCAGAGCTATCTAGATCTTCAGGTCCATCCGAGATCGGGTTGTAGTCCTCCTCTTCATCGCAAGACCCTTCATCTTCACACAACTGAAGTTTGTGTTCACTTCCTTCAAACAAACTAGGATTCCATCGGCCCCTTTCAGTTTTCCTTCTCTTTTCTGATCTGAATCTTCTCCCACTCCTTAGGAATCCAACCTCGAGTTTGGGTTTTTTTCTTCTGGGGAACATCTTCGCATACTCCTCCCTGTGTTCTTACCTGCTTGTTAGTGACATAGCCCCTTCCTAGACACATGGCTCAACTATCCAGGTGCAAAAGACCCTTCTCATAAGCAAGTAGTTTTATCCATGTACTTATGCTCAATAAGTATCTCCTTCGTGGTCCTTGGAAGAAATCACGTTCAACTTCACTATATGAATTTATGTTATCTATTGCAAACTCAGTAATATAAACTTGCAATATACTATCAACCCAAAAATCAACAGCTCTTGAGACAGCGTTACTTACGCTGGTTACCTCTTGAACCGATTGGTGACCCCACTCGGTAATCTCCCTTGTCTGGTAGTTGGTCTGTCTAGATTCCAATCCTACCAACCATTCATGCAATAGAACAGGGAACTCAGCAAAGAAGATCTTATGAATATCAGAGTATATATAATCATCTAACCATATTTCTGCGTTGAACCGTGTTCTTGCAGTTTCTTCTTGTGCAAATGCCATTGTTTTAGCATCCATCCAGTCTTCTATCTCCTCCTTCATTGGGTGCCACACCATCTCCTCAATTTAATCAAGAGGTCTCGATAAAGGAACCATTTGTTGGCCACTTTTCCCCACTTGCACGACCCAGGTTCTGTGCAACCCATCGATCCAACAACTACTCGAGATACTGGCCCGATAGAGCAAGCCCCATCAGTAACACTTGCGAAGTAGGCATAGTGTTACCCGATATATCTCATAGATGGGTAACCACCAGAACCATGCTTCTGTGATTTTCATGGAAGTATGGTTCCTTGGCTTGCAACCAAGGAGCTCAACAAAGGCAGCAGGGTGGCTGGATGGAGGAGTCGGTTCTACGTGAATGAGCACAACTCTATGTCATCTCACGTGACCTAACTTTCCTTTCTCCTTCACAGCTGGAGCAACTCATGCGGCACAGCTGACTCACATCAATTGGCTCTATGACTCAAGTCGGGATTCATAACAGAAATTATCCAAAATGATATACATTTATACAGTGTCAATTCAGTAAGATATTAGGTTCATCCATCTACCAATTGCAAGAAACTAATAGGAACTGAACCACAATTAACATTATACGGAAAGAAACTATTAATCAATCACATAAACATTCACCACATCAATCATTCATTTGGACACAAGAAATAACATGGAAACCCATCTGGTAAAAACCCCTAAGGTGCTCTTCATCTGGCATGAGAAAGGATATAGCACCTTGCAGTCTGCGGGATGCAGACTGATCTTGAGTTATGTCTTTAAGTTCAGACTCATGGTTCTCATGCTCTCTGGTTCGCTCTTCTACTCTACTCCTACTCCTAGCGGTCTGATCCCACTGCAGATAGATCCACGGCTCAACGGCCCCTCTAATGCTATCATACTCTTCCTGAGTCTACTCCTCTTTTGATCGCTATGACATTACAACATAATCGGCATCCCCTTCCATGGATTACCGCTGGATAACAATCTACTAGAAACTGAACAAAGATCAATGAAAACCTTACAGACCAACTAACCAACCCTCTAACCATTACATCCTTCCTATTTATACTAATTTACATGGCCACTTAGGGCCAGATCCCAGCAGTCTATTAGCCATCACCATCAACGGCCCCCCTAGTTACAGTTGTGGTGATCATGACTTGACATGAGGCACTATCGGCCTGACTTACAAATATCTTCTCATACGTGCATAGCTGCAGGCTTACACCATCTTATACAGACATGATCTGGATTCCATATCTGTCACTTTTCAACCATTTTCCCCTTGCGCGCGTCCGCACTTGCTTTTCCTTAGCCACGCACTCCTCTGTTCTTCCTTCGTAGGTCCTTTTCATCCTTTATGCTCTTCCTTTGCTTCTATCGCGCGCGTGGTGCATTTTCCTCAGCTGCGCGCGCGAGTTTCCTTCTTATGCCCCTTTCCCAGGCCAACATATAGTATTTCCTTGGAGATAGAAATACCAGCAGAAAAACTTACATGACTTTGTTTACCATAAATTCAAAGTCCACAGAAGTTTACTTCTTTAGGACAACCAAGGAGACATTTGGCCACCCCTTTATTTTGCATAGAAATAAAATCTCTCACCAATGTGTACCATCCATTGATTCCACAACATGGTTGAGTCAACTAGACAGGAAGATATATCGTCGGATTCAAAAAATATTATATTCACACGTCCATTGGTGTATGTTCCTCCCAATAGATTGTATAGTGTTCTATTCCATAATTATCTCATCAATACCATCGTTCCTCGCACCATCTTGCACGTATATTTCTCACATACATACTACACACTTGTATTCCCCATCTTACTAACATATATCAACTTTCAAGTCAAACCTGGGAGATTCACCGCACCTAGAAGAGTTACTATCCTTCCATATTTTAATAAAAATTAGACTTTACCTTGTCTAACAATCCTAGTTGTTGAATCATCTCCTAGAAGAACATCATTGTTATCGAATTTCTCATATACATAGAACCATTCTTTGTGCAGTGCTATATGAAATGATTAACCATATTTGATCAACCAAGAGTCATTATCTAATTGTGTACTTTTTGAGGCAAAATACACATCCCCTTTTTCTTTAGTCAAAGGCTTACCTTTATTCGGCTATGTTTCATCATATAATTTTCTCTTCTTGTCTCTCAATGACTTACAATCTCACTTATAATTCTTGAACTTTCTACATTTCCATCATATTCTCAACATCAGACTAGGGTATTTAGATATGGTCTTAGATCTACCCATCAAATTCAAACTTCTAAAGGAGGATTTTCTTTTTCCTGTGTTGAACGGTTGACCTCTCGCAATCAAGGTGTCGTGGGTCAAAACCTCCATGTTCTTTCGTCTCATCTACTCTAAAAACATAGATACAATCACATTGATCAATCTTCAATGTGGTATTATTGCTTCCAATAGATGTAACTAGGCTATCCTATTAGTATGGAAAACAGAATAATGTACTAATACATTTTTCCTCCATGGTGATTTTAATATCAACAGACAACAACTAACTAATCACGGTGTTAAATGCATTCAAGTCCTCTATAACTAAGTCTCCCTCATTCATCCTCGAAAGGTATAGTCTCTTCTAAATAAATAACTTGTTAACCAAATTTTTTGACTGCCTCAAGTGTTGGTTGTGGAGCCTAATCTTCCAGATCCAAATATATTATTCAGTCGTGTTTGTACTCCAGGTGTACTATACACTCATTCCCCCTACTTTGGGGTTTGGGATGTTTGTTAGCCAACAGTTTTGCAAACCCATGGTATTGGGTTAACCGTAGCATTTTCCCATGGTCTTTTTCCCCTATAAAAGAAAGCAATGTAACACGATTGTGTATGGTATTATAGCATTCTAAAAAATCTCTGTGATTGTGTGAGAGAGACTGTAAGAGTGTGAAGAGCAAGTGCAGTGGTTTTGCTGCAGTTTGTATCCCTTCATCTTTCTGGACTGTAATAAAAGGACTAGAAAATTCTTTGTCAACGTATCCCATCATTTGGGTGAACCACGTTATATATGTGTCTCTCTGTAATGTGTTTAATGTGTTTTGCATCTTCTTTAATGATTTAACTGTATATCTATTACTGCTCTGCGGTCTTGTTTTCTAACATCAAGTTCCCCAACATTTCCCATGGTTTCTTTGTAGTGTATTATTTTGATATATTTAGCAATACAAAATCTTATAAACAAATTTAGATTGTACTCCTTGATTTCGTATCGATTTTCTATCAATATTCCTTCAACATACATGTTGGAGTGGATTCAGGGTCAATAGTATCCCATTGTTCTTGATCCATAATGATATCCTCCATTTCAATCTTCCAAATCTCAAATTTCTTTCCATTAAACATTTAAATTTATATCCTCAAATTGTCGGCCATTCTCAACTATGAATCAATTGTTCTAGAACTCCCATTGAAACTAGGGATTCTCTAGATCTAGGAACAAGACAAACCCTCAACAATAAATGAGTCCCCTTGAATAAAAATATAGCTTTGATACCAATTGTTGGGTTCTAATACCTATTACAGTGAGTATCCATAATGATTCTTAATGTTAAATAGAATTAAACAATCACACAATACATAGAAATCTATCTTGGAAAATCCTATACATGGAAAAACTAATAAACCATTGAGCTTAACAACTCATATATTAGCAACACTCTTAACTAGTGTTTACAACAATGATTTACTATATCAAAACAACTTAAGAATGAATGCATTACACTTATTCTAGTACCATTTAGTACAATGCATCATCTTGTTTACCTTTCATCATATTTATAAATGCAACACATACACTAGCTCATGGTATCCAAGTTAGTTACAACTAACTACTCATTAATGATGATCCACAACTTCTTAACTAGATACAATTTTTTTGTTACAATTGACTTGACTGAGTTAACCGTAGTCAACATCCCATTCATATTATTGTCATCTAAGTGTTCATCGAATCCATAACATCTCTATGCGCATCGACTTCTTTGTTGATTAGTTGTGGTCGTCAACTATTATAGTCAGCCAGTCGACTAGACTTTCATCTTCTGCTGAATTCAATTCCAGATGATTTGTTAACCAGTCAACTAGACTTTCATCATTTGTCGACTTCAATCCTATTCAACTTGTTAACTAGTAGACCATTGACTTGAATCATCGATTTCCATGCAAATAATATAACACACTCGATATATATCATTGTTTTGTTTGTAGTTACTTGTCTAATTTTGATTTCATTACACTCCACCTAGTTGCACTTATCAAATTCTTGTGCAATATTATAATTTTATTTTGAACATTGACTTCCCTTCTGCCCTCATACATTAGGGTTAATTTTCTATAGCTTTATTTTTTCCTCCTAATCAACTATGAATTCTTGTCCATGACATCACTACTTGGATCAATTTGTTTCACTGCATGCATACTTTTAAAAAGCATTTTTTTCTTTGGGTATGCACTTTCTATTCAAGAAAGGAGCATGCCATGTACCTTATCTTAAGGAACAACTGTAAATATGTGATTTCACTTCATGAAAGGCCTACAAGAATTTCCAACCCTTGCTCCCATTTCAACAAACTTAACTAACTTCTAAGAGTATAAAAATGATCTAAACATTAGAGAAGGGGAAAGAGACTAATTGAGGACCCTTAAATTGGATGTTTATATAGATTCATCTTGAAATTGTATCATCGTCCTTTTATATAGGAACTCTTGTTCTTGTAAAAGATCAAATTACTAAGATGTATACCTAAAGCATGTTGATGTATTTAGTAACTTTGGAAGATATTCTGATGTATATTATCATTGTATGTTGTTGTACCCCCATTGGGGATGTTTGTTACCCCTTTATAGGATGCCTAAATTGTGTCTAAACCTTGAGGTACAACCTCCATTGTAATTCAGGGAAATAATCCTCAGTGTAACATCATGTAATATTTAATTGTGGTCTCTCTAGGAGAAGTGGGCCCCATGTGAGATGACATGTAAGCTCGAGTCTTATATTTGGTTAGTGACTTGAAATGGTATAAATAGGGAGGTGCTATCCCTCATTTATACACATCTCTCACACTCTCTAATGCGCATGAGAGAGAGAGACAGCGAGAGGAGGAAAGAAAGATAGTTGCTGAACATTTCTTATTACTACTTTTGATCATCTTACTATTATGAAGAAGTTTGCGGGGTTTTCTCTTTTGTGGTTTCCCCAATGAAAATATTTGTGTATTGTGTATATTTTATATCTTATGAATTTTTTTGTACTTGTTATTCTTTCAGATAAAGATCCTAGATAATCTAATCAAATATTAAGAAAATCTAACATGGTATCAAATCCTCTCTAAAAGAAGGCATTGTGCAACTGCAAGAACTAGGGTTTCCTAGTTGAAGGTGTTATCTCCACATATTATCAAGAAATAAGGGCTAGGATAACTCACCTCACTAGGGCACATATATTGGTGGTATCAGTTTCTAAATAATACAATTTTCACTGTATAGCCGAAATACAGTTGCAATGGCAGCTAATGGAAATTAGGGCTTCATGCCTGAAAACCCTAGAAGACTGAATTTAGTGATCCTAGAACTTTATCTATAACGCTAGATTGGAGAAGGATCAAAAGCTGAAAAAATTTTGGGCCAAAGAGAAATTCATGTTGTACACTGTGTAAAATTTCCATCCCCGGATTCGCTATACTTCAGGAGATGTGGTTCCTGCAAATCAGGGTTCCAACCTCCTCCAGAATACAGTCATAAACATGTGACCTAGGGAGATTTGCTATACATTGGGCTCGGAAGGTCCAAACTAAATTTAGATTTTGTAGGTAGGGCATAGACTGTAGTTTCTGTGGTATGATTTTCAAACCCAGAATATGAAACCGTGACACGTGGCATTCTGTACAAGTTTTCTATGTTGAATAGTACCCAAAACAGTCACCTTGGGAAAATAAGCATAAGTCCCACTTGGAGAATCCACTTCTTCTCTAACCTGTGGTTTTGGAAATAGGACATATCAAGATATCTCAATGAGAATTTTCAAAATGTAAGGAGCTGAACCTTCAGATATTCAGCAGAATCAATATCAGTCATTTCTGTAGAAGAAATTAGAAAACTAGGGCTTCCTGTTTCAAGAGATTCCCTCCACTGTTTTCAGAAAAGGATTACATTGGACAACTTGCCTTGAAAAGTCCCATCTTTCTATCCAATCAGAAGTTTTAAATTATAGTTTTTGAAAATTAGGGTTTCTCTAACAAACCCTAGATTGAACAGCTCTAGAACTAGGATGGACACCTCAAATCGATAAGATCTAAATTTTTTCTATTTACATTTGAGGTTCTCATTTCAAAATGACTAATCAAACCCAACTTGATGACAAGCTTGGTGAAGCTGACAACTTCTAAGTATGTAAGTATAGGACCTCTGTGATCCTTGAAGAAATTGACTTGGATCAGTATTTTAGTAAGGAATTTCTAAGAGCCAGAGGGAGATGAGGCTAAGGCTAAAGACGAGAGAATCATTGCAGATTCTATTAAAGATCATCTCATCCCTCATGTGTCATCCTTGAAGACACCAAAAGGAATTGTTCTATGCTATGATGAAGCAATCAAAGAAGAACAAGAAATTGTTATAACCACCTTGAATGGCCTCCCAAGATCATGGGATTCATTCATTCGAGGAATGTGTGCCAGAAGGAAGTGATTACCTTCAGCAGACTCTGGGAAGAGTGCACATAAGAAGAATATCGACTCATAATAAGAGAAGAGAAGATGGGAGCAACTGATGATCAAGCTCTCACGATTCAATGAAGATCCCTCAAGCGATGATGAATATGAAGGACTCAATTCTTGAATAATCTCTTATCCATCTTAGCATTTGGATAAGAAATGATGTTGTTATGAATGAAGAAGAAGATGAAGTTGAAGGCTCAAGAAGGAGTCTACCCATGAAACAAATAAAGATAAGTATTCAATTGTCATTTCATGATATTTTTTAGTTATATAATTGTTTATATTCAGTTGATGTTTGAGTATTTTGCATTCATACTACTGAATTGCACATAATGGGTAAGAATTCAATGATGGTGTACAACATTCCATTACTATTTATCTAGCTTGAAGCCTCTTTGCTGACATATTAGGATTAGTACACACTCTTAATAACATTGGGGTAGAATGCACCTAGAAGTTATTGTATGCATACATGATATGGATTAATGTTGTAGCATTGGATAAAATAGTAACACTCCAAAGAATAAGTAACGATAGTTCAAAAGAGGAACCTGAAGCTTCCCGGGTCAAAGACATCGTGACGAAAGAAAGAGATTCAGAAGAATATAAAGAGAATGGTAGATCCACCTCGAGAGATGAATACCACCTTGGGCACGTGAAATAATACAAGATGAAGAATAGTCTGACGAGACTTCCAAAGAAAGCAAGAGGCCTCAAACACACTCTATTTATGTGACATTGTTGAGAGAAATTATTGATGCACAGCCTTCCATCTATGAAGAAGTAGACAAGAAGAAAGGGAAGGAGACTATGATCAAAGAGTATCATTTCAAGAAGAATGATGTCTAGGATTTGGTATCAAGACCTAAAGGGAAGTCTTTAGTGTCTTCCATATGGATCTACAAGATCCAGCATGTTGTCGATGGAAACATCGTGGGATACAAGGCAAGATTCGTAGCACAAGGCTTCTCACAGAAAGAAGGCATAGACTATAAAGAGACATTTGCACCAGTGACAAGTCAAGTATATATAGATCAACCACTAGGAGTCGAGAAGGCCTTGTACGAGCTCATAAGGCACCCATGGGATAGAGAATACAATTACATAAAGAGCTTGAATATCACCTAGAGTGATGAACATCTTAACCTTTTCTACAAGATTGAAGATGAAATCTTATAGAGGATGACAAACTCACAAATGGGTGCGAGAAGAAATTTTCAACAAAGTTCAAGATAAAGAATCTTGGTATCCAGTGACCCTAGATGGATACATAGAATATTAGTAGCAGAGGAAGCTACTTGTCACTCCATTACAAAATGTTTCAATACATAGAGTATGAAAGGAAGATGGATAATGATGCTCTGCTTCAAAGGGAGTGACTGCAAAATATCATGAGGTTCGACATGGTACGATAGGATGTATAGCTTACTAATGGCTCTAGAATTTGCTGAGAGTAAAGTGGATTCTAACCTTTACTTCAAGGTTGAAAGCGGAAGATGAGTGATACCCCTGTTATATGTCGATGACATGTTCCTGACAAGAAAAGAGGAACTCATTAAAGATGCAAGAAGGATACTTTCTGTTGAGTTCGAGATGAAGTACTTGGGTATGATGCACTACTTTCTAGGCACTGAGGTGTGGAAGAGTGTGGATGGAATCTCCCTTGGACAAGGGAAGTATGCAATGAATATCCTGAAGAGGTTTTAAATGATGGACTGTAAGGCCATGACCACACCTATGGAATTGAATCTGAATCTATTGAGTGATGCTTCATCAGAGATAGTTGATTTCATGATGTATCGTTAGATAATTTGTTCATTGATGTGCCTAACGAATACAATACCAGACACATGATTTGTTGTGAATGACCTGAGACAGTTTCTGATGGATCTGAGAGGTGCTCACCTGGTTGCAAAGAATGCAGTGAGGTACCTAAAGGGTACAATTGAGTATGGGCTCAAGTATGATACGAATCAGAAGACTAACCTGCATGGTTATGTTGATTCGGATTGGTAGTGCCACTGAGAAGAAGATCACCTTGGGTTGCTTCTTTAGTTTGAGAGTTAGTATGGGCTACTAGTTTGGCAGGATGTAATCCTGTATGGAATTGAGTATAGCTGAGGAAAATATGTTTCCACTTACTCAGTTATTTGTGAGAGAGGATCAATGAAGCTCCAGTATGTGATCCAGATCGAGATCTCTAGAAAGAGGGAGTGATGAGTTCTAGAATAGACGGTTAGACATGTTGTCTAAGCATAAAATCCTGGTGAAGCTCGTAGGTTGCTTAGACATAATCAGTCTTGTAGTTTTTCCTCAGATTTAATTAGTCCTGACGAAGCTCGTAGGTTATCCTTGGATGTAATCAGTCCTAATGTGATTCAATGCTAGAAATGGCCAGAGTGAAGTTTGAATAATTCAGAGAGAATCTTGGTGTACTTCAGTTCAAGGTACCTTCCAAGGGTAAGTGATGAGTCTGAAAGATGCAAATACACATGATCCTTTCTGACATGGTGGCAGGCTCGGCCTCCCATGGTCATTGATGTAAGTGATGAGAGCCTTTCCAACATGGTGGCAGGTTGGGACTCCCATGGTCGTGATGTAAGCGCTGAGCCTTTCTGACATGGTGGCAGACTGGGCCTCCCATGGTTGTTGATGTAAGTGTTGTGTTATGTGTATCTGGGTTGTGCTCCATGTGAAAATGAGATGATATGAATATGATGAGGTAATAGTAGGGTACACAGGTGTTGTAAGTCATGTAATCAGTCATGTGATGCTCCTTCAGGTTTTGCAGTGGCATATAATCAGTCCTGGGAGATCTTGCAGGTTTTGCAAGCGGCATATAATAAGTACTGAGATGTACCTACTTTATGGCTTGCTCGTAGAGATCATGAAGACCTGGCAGAGGACTAGTCCTACATCCAGAATGAAAAAGGGCTGGCACTATAGATGAAGACCTGGTAGAGGACTAGGCCTACATCTGGCATGAAAAAGGGCTGACATTGTAGATGAATACCTAGCAGAGGACTAGGCCTACATCCAGCATGAAAAAGGGATAGCATTGTAGATGAAGACCCGTCAGAGGACTAGGCCTACATCCAACGTGAAAAAGGGTTGGTACTGTAGATGAAGACCTGGCAGAGGGATAGGCCTACATCCAGCATGAAAAATGGTTGGCATTGTAGATGAATACTTGGAAGAGGATGAGGCCTGCATCCAGTATGAAAAAGGGTTAGCACTGTAGATAAAAACCTGGCAGAGGAATAGGCCTACATCTAGCATGAAAAAGGGTTGTCACTATAGATGAAGACCTAATAGAGGACTAGGCCTACATCCAGCATGAAAAAGGGATGGCACTGTAGATGAATACCTAGTAGAGGACTAGCCCTTCATCTAGCATGAAAAAGGGATGGCATTGTAGATGAAAACCTAGTAGAGGACTAGGCCTACATCCAACATGAAAAAGTGTTGGAACTGTAGAAACTTCTAATGACAGATAGTATGGGGCGATGATCAAATTATAAGAAGATGATGGCAGCATATATGATGAAGACTCTATGACTTTGTGATGAAGACCTTACCATATGTTTTGATGACTATATAGAGAGAGAGAATACCTTCCTAGTTAAGAGGGAGTGTTGATGTATTTGTAAATTTGGGAGATATTCTGATGTATATTATCATTGTATGTTGTTGTACCCCCATTGGGGATGTGTGTTACCCCTTTATGGGATGTCTAAATTGTGTCTAGACCTTGAGGTACAACCTCCATTATAAGTTGAGGCAATAGTCCCCAGTGTAACATCATGTAATATGTAATTGTGGTCTCTCTAGGAGAAGTGGGCCCCATGTGATATGACATGTAGGCTCGAGTCTTATATTTGGTCAGTGACATGAAAGGGTATAAATAGGGAGGTGCTCTCCCTCATTTATACACACATCACACACTCTCTAAGGCACATGAGAGAGAGAGGTAGTCAGAGGAGGAGAGAAAGATAGTTGTTGAATATTTCTTATTACTGCTTTTGATCATCTTACTATTCTAAAGAATTTTGCAGGGTTTTCTCCTTTATGGTTTCCCCAATGAAAATATTTGTGTCTTGTGTATACTTTATATTTTATGAATTTTGTTGCACTTGTTATTCTTTCAGATAAAGATCCTAGATAATCTAATCATATCTTAAGAAAATATAACAAATCACTCATGATTTTCCCATTCCCAAATAATAAGAGTTCTTGAAGTGGAGTTCGAAGTGATAAGTGGTCAATGTAGGAGGAATGTATATAATGGTGATGAAAATGTTGCCAATAGAACTAGCAGTTATAATTGTATTTATTGTTCATTATTAATACATATAGATATATATTTGTCCCTCGACCCCCAATATGATTTCCAAATGTTAAATTATTTCCACTTGAATACATATTTGTTGGTGGAATTAGTTTCCTAATATATTAGTTAGGATCAATATATAACTAAATTCAATTCTCTTATGATTGTTACCGTTATAACCATAAATACTTGAGGAAGGTTGGCGTTTCCTTGTGTGTATATTTCCAGGATATTTTTTAGAGTGGCACAGATAGCATTGGAGTTTGTATATGAAGAAGTTCTAGAGGACAATCATTTGGATGGAAGTATTTATAATATATAATATATTTATGTAGTAACCTTTTAGTATAATTTACTAATGTTGGAAATTAGAGTGTTATCATGTGTATACATTATCAATGTTATACCATAATCCATTGGGAATTATTCCCTCTAACACTTGTGTTTAAGATAGCCTTATCTATCTACATGTTTCCAACATCATCCTTAACTTGTATATATGGTTCTTCACCAATATATAAATAGTTTAGTCATCAAAGTATATTGTCATTGTTCTATAGGTAAATTTTTTGAATGGATTTACTACTATCCTTGAGAAGAAAGTGGGGGCATTCTTTATACCAAAAGGCATGACTTTTCAAATTGTGTAACAAAAGTGTTCTTCTCTTGGACTTATTTATTTATAGGTACTCAATTGTAACAAAAGAAGCCAGCAATCAAAGATTAGTATTTGTGTCCATGTAGTTCATTAATGATCTCAACTACAAATGGTGTGGGAAACGGATCAATAAATATGTCTTTATGTAGTACTCTATCCTTATCCTTTTAGGGTCTTCATTTTGGTTAGACCACCATATGGATGATAGATTTTGAATTTTGTATGGATATATTATGTTTCCAACATGTTTTGGATTTCCCATTGGAAAATCTCTTTGTTCTTAGAGAAGAGTTTATAGTTGGTTACCAAGAATAGCTTGAATGGTATCCAAACATACTCTATCTCCCACCTATAGGACAAGCCTCCAAACCCAATATCAACCCGATTATGTAATCCATCCCCAATATTCCTCTTCACACAAATTCTTTCCATTGAATTTTTTACATAATTATCAATGTGAAAAAACCCACCTTATTTATTCACTATCAAAGTCAAGGCTATTTATGTTCGTATCTCCAAAGATACAAAGTGAAATGTTATCCATAAAGGTTAAATATATTTTATTTTATTCATAGGGTGAAATATGAGGGCCCATTATTTGAGGGATATGATGGATTTGTCCCAATACCATTACCCCTATTGAATATTCTCTCTATCGTTACCCAGCTAGAAAATAAATGTTATTTCCCCCATGCTAGAATATGGAAAATTGGTGCATACCCTATATACTTCTCCCAAAACCAATGGATACACTAACTCATTGATTTAAATAATATGATTATTCCAATAATTCCTCAACTAACATTATTTCTTGATAAATTAGAACTTGTTCCATTACTACATCCATTTCCATAACTAGATTCATCTTCTTAGCTCTAATTTGTAAGCACTTCACCTTCTTCTTCCTCTTTCTCCTTTCCTCTCTTGTTTATTTTTCTCCACTACTTCTTTCATTTAGTCCTTTACTTCATTTAACTTCTCTTTAATTCTCCTCAAATGACAATGAAAACCATACCAGTCTTCCATTATATTAAAATATCAACATTCTCCCTTAACCCTTCTTCCTTGTTGGAAAGAGATGATGTTACATCCACCACCTCCTTCATTGATTCTAGTGAATGATTTTAAAACATGAGGTAAATGGATCTCATTATCCTTTGGCCTTGAATTAGTTCTCTTAGTAATTCCATTATGACAATTGGATCCCGACATTATATCCTTACATGAGAGTTTTATAAGTCGATAGGTATTTTTATTCAAAATATTTGTTCCTTAATTAAAATATTGTGTGTGCCATTCATCTAAGGAGACATGGTAGGAGAGAAAACACTAACCTTATTGACTCTTTCTCCTCCTTTAACAATCCTTCACTATCGATTCTTCTTTATAGAAACCCTCCACCACTCCTCACTCATGTGTGCATGTGCACGCATGAGAACACACAAACAAACACATCCCAATGTCCCTAGCTTAATCGATTTGAAGAAACTATCCCAAGGTGTAGTTCACTATGATGCCTCTGGTTCTAGTCCAATTAAGTCTCGCTTGGTTAACAATGTCTATTATAGTTGGTGGTTACCAATCTCTATTATAATTGGTGGTTACCAATTGAGTTACATTTGTATTTCCATTTTATTTACATAATGCTTTGCACATAATGAGTTACATATGTATTGAATTCTGCTTTACATCTTGATTTATGCCTTTTATTGAGTTGCATTTCATTTCATTTGGTGTGTTTAATTCTTGCATTTTACTTTACTTATTGAATAAAATTGATTTATATAGACATGGACAAAGCTCTTGTGTCTTGATCCCTTGATAGGATTTGACCTGCACTTTGAGTGGGATTGTGCGGGATATAGGTTTGAGATTCTGGAGTTCTCATGTGACTCTCAAATAGAGTACATGTCTTATAGTTGGATCCAAATGCTACCCCTGTTTCAGCAAGGGGTGATTTTGATTAGCTGGTCCTAAGATAATATGTGTAGCTTCACCATAGATCATTGGTCAGAGGTCCTTCAACATATATCAGATGGTCCATGTGCCTTGGATGTTCCTAACCCTATATAGTGTATGATCCTCTACTTTTTGAGACATATCTAACCCTTATTTACTCTTAGCATGTTTTCTTATATGACAATATGTTTGCATGGATTGTTACTTTTATGCTCGTATAAAATTTCATAGGATTAAAACAATTACTCATGACATAGTCTTTCCTTGGTGTGCTCTTCCTTAGAATTCGGTTAGCCTGAAGGTTAATTTGTACCTTAGTAAACTAAGTTAAAGTGTTTTCATCCATTCAATAACATTTTACCTTTCCATTTTCATTTTCATTAGCTAATTCATTCATCTTGTTAATTTTCCCTTTATGAATGATCTGGCAGTAGTGATAATATAAGGTCATTATTGTTCCCATGTATGAATGCCTCAAATAAAATCAAAAGAGTCTAGTACTCTCAAGGATGATGTTGATAAATTAAATGTTAATGCGATTGGAAAAATATGGGAGATGCTACTCTTGCAAAAAAACAAGTTCCCTTATCCAGGTTATCAAAGCCAAATCTAAAGCAAAAATGGGGCTAAGCCAATCAAATTGCTATGTAATGTGAAAAAGGGAATATCAAAGGAAAACTAAAATAACTTGGATCACAATATGAAGGCTCAAGGATGGATGACACATACAATGCTTACTTAGGCAAACATGTGGAAGAAACACATAAATATTAACTCTTGAATGTTAAGGATATATCTATCACTCTTATATTGCTATGATGATTATTTTGTAAGGACCCCTTAGTACATATTACGCTTCATGCAACCGCATTTGACTTAGGTAGCTAGGTTATACATCGTAAATTAGGAATGTCATATCTAATAAGGTTTTAATATGATCATACCAAGGTTAGACTAGATAAATAAAGATTAAAGAAGTCGTCGAATTATTAGAAATGTATGAATGTAACTATATTCCGTGCATTATTTTCATGTTTAATAACGCTGCCTAAGTTAAATGTTAGGTTAACCTTTATGCACTAGAGTGGTTTATCTTACACATGCTATGACACTTGATGTGGTGTATTTGATGGCCATTAGGCACTTCCCTATGGAGCGCTACGCTTAACACACATGTGGAGGCCCTTTTTTATTTGATGTTTTTGGAGGGACATCTTAACTTCGGGAGATATTATGTTTTTGGTGAAGTGCTCAAATTTGTGCCATGTCAACATCATCGGATGCGGAATGGTTGTGGGATTTCTAAAAAGTGGTTATAATAGAAGATTTGATAAATCACAACAGGATTTGAACCCGAATTTCGACATCAAAATTCGACGTCATCCGACATTTCGCACAGATGTGTCGAACAGCAATCAATCAATAGAATGCCGATAACAAAATATTTATAGAGCCGTCGAATATCCGACACTCGTAAGTCAGATTTCTGACCCTGGTAGTGTCGGGGAACTGACACTACAAGGGTCGAATCTTCGACGTCTACGAAAGCAAAACTGGCAGTTATCCAACACTGAGGCGTCGGATATCCGACAGGCGGTATAGATTTTTTTATAAAAAAATAATTAAGGTTTACATGATTTTAAATTTTTTAATAAAAATATCATAATACTATTATGGCAATTTATATAATATAAAATAACATATAATAAAAATAAAATACATATAATATAAAATAATAATAAAATACCTATAATATATAATAAAAAATGACAAGTGTATTTGGACATTGTTGCGATTCGTTTTTGTTTTGGATAGTTCAGTTCAATTTGGAGGTTTTTGTGAATTTGGGAGTAGGTCTGGTAGACATGGCAGACAACTCTGTTGACTCATGGCAGCAAGAGCTCAACATCTTCTCCTCACCAAAAATTACCAGTATACCATCCCTGGACACAGTGCAGAACACGCTGCAAAATTTGACAGCTGGAACCGAGAGCAGGATTCTGGTTTCTCCACCAGATGAAGAGAGTGGGGTTCTAGTTCTTTGCAAGATGAAGAGCTGCTAAGTGTGTTCACAGTACGACCATTAAACCTGGCCTTAGGAGGAGGCCTGTACTCATTATTCCACTCCATCCAACCTCCGAGCACAGCTGCAGCAACCCACTTCGTCGAAATTCCCCAAGCCAAACCACAAGGAACCCCAAACAGGGAAATCAATCCTTTAGTGTCACAGGCAGCACGCACAGGAGAAGCCGCTGAACAATTGGACAGAATCTCGAATGGGAACTCCACCCCGGAATACGAAGGCACCCAAATCACCTCCAGGAAATGAAAGAATCACTGTTTAAATCCCTCTAGAAGAGATTTTAACCTAATTTGTGGGGTCGGGTGCACCATGGAAGAAGCACTAGAGATGGACGGATTAGCCCTAGTCAGGAAAATCAAAGGAAGAAACCCCACCCTAGGGAAAATGAAGGAATGGGTCAGGACAAATTGGATAGGGCTTCAAGGTGAAGGCCTCATTATTACTTCTCTTGCAAAGGGATAGTTCAGCTTCCGGTTGAGATGCAGAGAGGATGCAGACCTCATACGCAGCAGAGTCTGGACATATGGGAAAACCTCATTTCAGCTAAAGCAGTGGATGCCCTTGTTCGATGCGGAAATAGAGTGATTGGATACAATACTAGTATGGGTTCACCTGCCAAGACTACCATGGGAATTCTGGAACCCGGCCTCGCTTAGTGACATCAAGAAAGTGCTAGGGACTTTCATTAAAGCAGACCTCTTGTTTCAGCCGACAAAAATCAGAAAGATAGCCAGGATCCTAGTCTCTTCGAACATCAAAACCAGTCTTTCAGAAACCTTTAATTTTGTATGGAAAAACAAGAAAAAAATACAGTTGTTGGACTATGAAGGGCTCCCATTTTGATGCCACAATGTCATGAAACAAGACATTTGGTAAGAAACTGCCCAAAATTTGTTCCCTCAACAACCGGAAGAAGGAAGTGGGTTAGGCAAATAGAGGCCCCGAGCTCCAAAGAAACTGATCCGAACACAGCTTTAGACGAAAATCCTCTCAGGTCAAAGGGCACAGAACAACCATTGGATCAACCGGAAAGAGCGGGAGTAGTAGCAGTAGAAGGGCCTCCTCAATAGATGGAACAGCGTCTGATCACCTCTCCCCCACTGGGTATGAACACTTCTTCCCTTAGCAATCATCTGAATGATTTATCTTTGAATGAGGAAAAATATTTTCCTACCCCTATCACAAACAGTCCCCTTCCCCCAAAAAATGGCACCTCCTCCCCCGCATTCAAAAGTACCTTCAATTCAAACTAGGCAGCCTCCCCTTCCACCATAAAAAATGACTCGCCCATTCAGTCCTCCTCTATCTATTTCCACCTTCGTTCAAGGGACGTTCCAATCCCTCAAAAACCAAAAATCCCTACAAAAGGACTAGGGGTAAATCCCAGGATCACATCCAAAGGGAAAGGGAGAGGAAGACCATCTCACCTCTCTATGGCCCAGAGCATGGCACTCAGGGATCAGGCAAGTGGTAGACAAACAACCTTTTTTGAGGCTCTTAGAGTAGCGCAAACCCCAGATGGGGTGCCCAAATGAAATTTATCTCCCTAAACTGCAGGGGTCTAGCAAGCACCCGAAAAAAGCTTTCCCTAAAAAGGATGATGGAGGTTCTATCTTTGAATGAGGAAAAATATTTTCCTACCCCTATCACAAACAGTCCCCCTCCCCCAAAAAACGGCACCTCCTCCCCCGCATTCAAAAGTACCTCCAATTCAAACTAGGAAGCCTCCCCTTCCACCATAAAAAATGACTCGCCCATTCAGTCCTCCTCTATCTATTTCCACCTTCGTTCAAGGGACGTTCCAATCCCTCAAAAACCAAAAATCCCTACAAAAGGACTAGGGGTAAATCCCAGGATCACATCCAAAGGGAAAGGGAGAGGAATACCATCTCACCTCTCTATGGCCCAGAGCATGGCACTCAGGGATCAGGCAAGTGGCAGACAAACAACCATTTTTGAGGCGCTTAGAGCATCACAAACCCCAGATGGGGTGCCCAAATGAAATTTATCTCCCTAAACTGCAGGGGTCTGGCAAGCACCCAAAAAAAGCTTGCCCTAAAAAGGATGATGGAGGTTCTATCACCAAAACCCATCCTTCTACAAGAAACAATGGGTCCAAAGCTGGATGTTGAAACTAGTTTAACATCACTTCTTCCGCAATACTCTTTTACAGTGCAAAGTGCCATCGGCCACTCTAGAGGTCTAGCAATTGGATGGAAGAAAACAAGCATTCGGTGCATGCTTATATCTAAATCAAAGTCATTTTTTTCAAATTTCTTTGGGCCTAGGAACTGGAACCAACAACTATGCAGAACTCATGACATTGAAATTACTTCTCTGTTTTGCCAATGAAAGAAATTGCAAACAGTTACAAGTATATGGCGACTCAATGGTGGTTATAAACTGGATGAATAAGATACAGAAATGTAGAACTGCTTCTCTAGATGCATTATTTGAAGAGACAACCCATTCTCTCTCATTTTGTGAATCAATCTCTTTCACTCATGTTTACAGGGAGTGAAATAAGGAGGCAGATAGGCTCTCAAAGAAGGGTCTAACATTGCAATGGGGTGAATGGAAAATTTTGGAAACACAGGACCCCAAGGCCACGGAATATCTGCACAGGCCTTTTATAAATCCATCTCTCTAAAACTTTTTGCAAATTTGAAATATATTTTTGAAAGCATAGCACAAACTCAGTCTTCATGCACAGGAAGGAAAAAATTTCTCAGCTGAACAATCCATGTACAGTTCAATGAATGGAACAGTATTTGGTAATTCTTAATTATAAAAAAATTTAAGTAATTCTTATTTATAAAAAAAAAATATTGCAGTTTTTCCTCTGTTTTATGAATGAATGCTTTACTAAATTGGTTACTGATATTTTTTTCTGCCATTGACTAAATTATTGTTTTAATGAATGAGTTAATGAATGGTTTTTTCAGCTGTTGAATGATTGAATGGTTTAATGAATGTTATAAAGAATGATTTAATGAAATCATTTTTCAACTATTGAGGGAAATAATTTTCATTGTAGATGCATTGTTATTTGCATTGTGAAATAGTTAAATAAATTGTTATTTGCAAGTATAGGCATTGGGTTTGGGGAGTTGAGAGTGATGTGAGGGGGGGGAGGGGCCATAAGAGATTCCACCTTCATGTGGTTGGTCCTGTTTAGTAGAGAATATTAAATTATTCTCAAAACAGAGAGGAGCTCAATGAATGGTAAGGAATAATACAATAAAAACATCTATTTCTATATAATTTTTACTATGTAATTTTCACTATTGCTATTTGACTCCTCCATTGGAACTTGTTGCAGATAGCGTTGAGAAACATTTCCATAGTTAAGAGGAAAGAAATGGAGTTTTGATTAGATCGATGGCCTTATATACATAGTATTTTTGGTTATCCATGTTTTATCAGGTGATATATTCTTAACAATTAATTTACTTGAATAGTTGAATAGTATTGTAATTTACATTGTAATAGAATTGTATTTATTTAGATTGTTTTTGTTATTTTAATAAACAAACATAAATATATTTGATGGGTAATAACATGAAACTATTGCAACAGGACAAAAAATGAAGTATGTTGAATGATGTTTTGAAAGGTAAAGCATAAGAAGACAGTGTGAAGATCCAAAAATCAAGGTATAAATATGTTTTATTTTGTTTGATTGAGATGTGTATTGGGTATTTATGCATGTGCACACACATACATTTAGTTGATGATGATGATTACCATACATAGAGGCAAACTTTGTTATATCTAATCTAAACAATTACCTTAAATATTTTGATTTATTGTGATAACTAGCCCCTTGGTAATACTTTACCAATACCATATAGCTAGGACAACAAAATTAAATGTAGGCATTTCATTACAAGAAATTTGATAGACATTTGAGTTTGATGGGAATATGAAAGGTCAAAACACAGAAAAAGATAGATAGACTTGTGAGGAAAATGGTATCTGAAGCGTTGTTTCCCTATTATTCCACATGAGTATATTGTTATCTACCCCAGTTCATCTTTCTCCAATAGTTTTCTAATTTGTTTATTAATCTCATATCTTGTTCAACTTTAATGGTTGATTGTGCAGTGGTAAACCTATGTTTATATTTGTGCTTATCCCTGTAGGTTGTGAGTTGGGCATGGTACACATTGGTATTTTCAGTTTCCATTGTAACTTTTCACCCCATTGTACACATTGGTATATCAACATGAATTACCAGCTAAGTTAACCATCCTTTTAAGGGTTTATACAAGTACTCCTTAGCCTGAAAAGAATGCTTTTGGAAGGCAGAATTCAATTATATTGTTGAGATTTCCCCATAACTCAAATATGACCCTAACTTGGTTGATTTTGCAAGTATTTTTTATAGGTTTTAGGGCTAGAAACAATACTAACACTGATCAGTAATGAAAGAGTCCCTAAATTTCCCTACTAAACAACTAAATGCGGTCGTTGTAAGGCATAAAGTAACCTTTTATCAAGGCCAAATTATCCCAACCCCTGAAACATGCCAAGTATGAAACCCTAGATCTGACTTTTGACTGTTTTTTTTAGGTTGCTTCTCAAGTTCATGGATGTAGACAAGAAGATAGGTGATGCACTGGAGGATCTAGGGCTAAATAGGCAAACCAAAATTTGAGGGTGGCTTATAATTTGAAAATTGTTGTTATTCTTGGATTATTGAATTTTATAAATTTTTAAGGTTTTCTAGTTTATAAAAATGCAGATCTAATCTTAACATTGCACTAATCACCCAAATGCGTATATTTACACATGAAATACTACTATATTTACCTCTAGGGTTTGTTGGAGGATCCTAATTAGGGAAAAAATCAGATATATAAGGACAAACAAGAGAAAATTTCTTCAAGAGGATGTTCAATTGTAACATGTAAAAGTTGACCAAAGCTGGTAAAAAGGCCTAATTCAGAGAAAATGCAACATTACAACCACCATTCAATCCATAGAAGCATAATTTCACCAAACTTTACCAATGGAGCAACCAAGAAAACCCTAGATCCTCCTTGTGCTTGTGTTCTTCCAACAATGCTTAGCATCAATCTTGCATGTACATGAAACCCTATAATTCACCCATCATTTTACCATAAATCCAAAGAATAAATAGTAATATATTTGATAAGTTTCCCCTGTGAATCCATAGGCAAGCCTATATCATTAGAATGCATTAACAAAGTTAGAGTAGGAGTTTTAAGCAAAAACTTTGAAAAAACATACAATTTATTTTTGTGATCAACTTTTTCATGGGCTTCATTTTGCTTGTCAAAAGTGGGCCAATCTAATGCTCCTGTAACTCCACAGCCATTGTAAACCAGTCTTTATATGGAATCATTGGTTTATGCTCTTCAATATGAAGGCCCTCTTAAAGATTGCCTCTTTGTACGAAGTCATAGACAATAAGGCATTCCTTGCCCCATGCATAATAGCTAATACAAAGTAGTTAGATGGTAATCATTGTACTTAATACTTAGCCACTGATGCTGGTTATAATAGAACATTATGTTTGCTTGTAGTAAAAATCAACTGTGAAGCCTTATAGAGTTTCTCTTCTTCCAGCAAATACTTTATTATTAGACCGTGAGATATCTCGACTTCAATATCTATTTGTTTTAGCAGCCAAAGCCTTCATAGACTCCATTCACTGCATCAAAGGCATTGACCCACTGATCATTGGTCTTCTTATAAATAAATCTTTCATAAAAGCTCTGTTGCCATCTCTCCAGGAAAATAAAGGGATTCACTAGCTGCAAAAGGATTGGATGCTATAAACTCATGCTCCCAGCCTATAGAAAACACAAAGCATAAAAATGGAAAGCCTATATAATAAATTACAAAGGGAAATGCATGATAAATTTGGATAAATTGGGTTATAAGGGAGATCAATGTTTTTCCTGCATTTCCAGCCTCTCCTAGGGATCCACTTGTCACTATTTTGCTGTATAAGTAATGGCAGAGAGAATCATTGTCTTTGAAAGGCAGTTAAGCAAGGATACATAGTGATTTAGCTTTGGGAAGGTAAATTGTTGTCTCTGATGTATTTGTTTCTTGCAGGCCAGTAGGATAAGGTGTTTCTTTGGTCAATATAGATACTGTGGATGGATGCCGCTGAGTGGAGTTTGGACCTCAAGCCCCAAGCCATGAGGCAATAAGTGTAGTTGTTAAAAATTTAGTCCAGTTAGGTGCAGTTCTTTGTGGCCAGAAAGGCCTAAAAAAATTAACTGATTCTGGTTTGAATCTCATCAAGCTGGGTGTCGAATCTTGATTAGGGATTTTGAGTTTTGTGGGTGGAGAGCTGTTGGGTCAACAGCTGCTACAAATGCAAATAGATTTTGTTGTTTTTTATATATGTTTTGAGGTTGACAGTATTCATCTGTGACCTTATGGTCTGTATTTGTCTCATTCTGCCCTACAACTACCTATCTCTCTCTCTCTCAGGTATGTCCATTGTTTCGTTAGTGACTTGTCTCCTAATAGACAAAGTCTGATCATATTATAAATCTGAGTATAGAAATTAAGGAATGTCTAAACCACATTGTTCTCTTCTATTTTTCCATTTATAATATTTTTTCATGTGCTTGACTAATTCTGTTCATACATATCCTAGGTAACTGTAATTGATGGATGTACATAGTGCTGATATGTAGTAATCCTGGCTTGGTTTGGAGCAAAATGGATCATAGCATCAACTGAATGGATATTTAGTTTTGAAATTGAGGAATCGTGCGAAAACAAGTAAACAGAGCTCTGTAATTGAATCACATAGACTTGGAGAAGGCTCAATTGGGTCTTGGGCACAGCTACAGTAGAGACAATGTGAAATTCAATGTCAATAGAGTGGATAACATGGTTATATAGGATATTAGTCTTCTCAAAACCTTGGACAAGGACATGATGAACACCTTCTGCATGAGAGTAAGGTAAATCAAGTTTAAACTTAGTATTGTTTTTACTTTTTGGGGGGTCTTATATGAAACAACATTTAATATAGTTCAGTCAAGGTCAATTCTAACAGTTGTCAAGTTGAGGTCAATTTCCCATAAGTGTCTTTTAATTCTTTAGTTAGGACTCATGAATCATATTTATACTGAAAGGTAAAAGGATTTGTTTATTAACTTATATTTATATCAGATCCATGATTTCTTTGTTCTCTGAGATGTGTTTTAAAATCACTATATTTGATATTTCCAAGGAATAAATAAAAATATACATTTGACTAGTCCTGCGAGGACTCAAGTGTGTTGGATACTGTTTTGTTGTCCATCATTCAAAAACAAAGAAATTTAAGAAAACTATTAAAAGTCTTCCTTACGTATTCTCTAGGATACTCAATTTGTCATCAATACAAAATCCACATATTAACCTCAAGCTCGATCATTTGATCTGCTTGTCAACTCACCAATGTCTGGTCTAAACAAATTTCATTCAGTGATCAAATTCTAGGCTGAAACCAATGTCTATTAATTAAAATTGTCATGGAATGTTTGAATATGAATGGTAGGAATCCATTGAGCAATCCATGACTACGGAATTATAAGCTAGGATAAAGGATCAAGATGGAGGATAATTCCATACCCTTGTTACTCTTGTTATTTTTCTTGCATTTCCCTAGTAAGAGGAAACTACTTGCATGAATGATAAGCATGTGATTGATGTTGTTTTCTTTGCATAAGTGATTAGAACACGAAAATGACATTGTACATGTAAGTGAATGAATTATTGGAGATTGCATGAATTAGTGATCATATTGAGACATATTATTCATGATAATATGTTAGGTATCGAGCGATGATAGTGCCACATAAGGGATATGAATAGCTTATTTTCTATTCTCAATGATTATTACCTGATAATATAATATAGTTGTTGATGTACTTATGAAACCAAGACTGATGATGTTGATGATATTGTTGCTATAATGATCTACCCATGAACAAGGGTATTTCCAACAACCATCAAATGTAACAACAAGGGTATCGATGGAAACCATGAAAGGTATGAGTTGGTTATGTTAATTTTCATAAGTACTGAAATGGGATTTGGTAAGAGTCCCTCAACCATGTTTAATTATATAAATTGATCTATTTATGCTAGCTTTGGGAATGTTGAATGCATGTATGAGTATCTTATTTCTAGGTAGAGCATGGACCAAGTTGTGAATCTTTGACTCAATAAATTTTGTTAAATTCTTTCATGTATTCATATGAGTGTGTGTCATAGTTGAACTGGTTAAGAGTAATAACCAAGGATTAATGAATGGTATACTCATGGTGTGGATGTGATGCCATGTGTGATACCATGAGGATATTGGGTTATGGTTCCTTTAATGTTGCACAACAATCCCATGAACCTTTTATTGATGTTGTCCTAGCATGAGACCTCTTTTCCATCATGAAGGGAGAAAGTGAACTCTTGATGTTGCAATTAGGTGAAGAAGGGAGACACCTTGAAAATGAACAATTAAAGAAAGTAATAATCATAATATAATGAAAATACATATGTGTAACGATTGATGTGTCGATGCATGATTTGAGTTAGCATAACCTTTGGAAATCATTTTAAGAATGTTGTTTGTGCTATTGTTACATGCATAAGTGATAATTCATTGCATAGAAATTCCAACAAGTGATTTTATATTTGAGTTATTGTGTGTAATTCTAGATTCATTTCATATTATTGAGGTTATGCAATGAAGAAATTAAGTGAGGAAATTTCCATTGACTGCTAGATGTTTGAGATCTATGTTAGTAGGACATGTTGTAGGTGGATTTATGTGATGATGGAAGCGACAATAAGACCATGAAATGATACAAAATACTATTACCTACAAAGATTCAGTCAACATGAGGGTAGCCTCACAGTTAACTAAAATTATGATTCTTTGTGGAAGGCAGTTGAAATTTTAGAATTACAATTTTAGATTTAGGTTTTGCTAATGTATTTTGATGGCTGCTTTGTTTGATTTATATTTTTGTCAAGAGGACACACCGTAGGAATATTATGTGTTGATGCCTACAAGAGAAAAAATATATGAGCATGAACTCACAGTTAATCTTTGGATTTTTTTTTTTTAAATCCATCAACATGCGTCACTTTTTCGACGTGCTTCTGACACTTCGGTAAACACATCCGACGATCGTGTCATGACTCCGATGCTTCCACCCGTCGGACGACCGACAATTAAAGTGTCGGACCGCATCGGAAGGCCAACTCTTCCAGTGTCAGATGGCGTTGGTTATCTGACACTTTCTGGATAAAAATACTGACGACAACACCATTCCTTCGACACTTCTGTCCATCGGATGGTCGACGCTTCAAGGGTCGAAGGACGTCGGATGTTCGACGGTTTATGCAATTTTGATTGGCACTTTGGAAGGAAAAACAATCGAATATGCGACACAATGGTCTATCAGATCTTCGACCCACATTAGTAGAATGTCGAAGATCCGAAGTTACGCCGTCGACATCAAAAAAAGTGTATGTGTCGAAAATGCGACAAATAAGTGTCGAATTTTAGACATGCAAGGTGTCGGATTTTGGGTTGAAATTATGTTGTGAATATTGAAAAAGTTGGAAATCTAGAGCTGTTGTTTAAAATGTTGCACCATATGCAATCCTTTTTGGACCCTTTCATGAAGACCGTTTCCATTTCCTAGGAGAGTGCCCAGTGTTATGGTCCTTTCCAGTTATGCAAACAATTTGCTTGTATCTTTGACCATGACTGCATCCCCTTATTTTGGGGATTTAGTTAGTTGTTGAGCACTGTTTATTATTTTTTACTATATCTTGGAGAGTCCTTATAATAGATATAGGGTTTTGATATATTTAATATTATTTTGTTGTAAAGGAGGTTGATTTTTTCTTATATTTTTTTTTCCAAAGAAAAAAACCTTTTATTCATAGAATAAACATGAACTTCTCTCACGAGCTTACATCAGAAAGAAACGCTCTTGCGTTCTTGTAACAAAATAGGATTAGTCTTTTTATCATAAAAGGGCTGCTCTATAAAGCTTATATCTCTTACATTTTGTCAAAACATATATGTAGACTTTACTGTTCTTTACAAAGACTGTTGCCTTTATCCCACATAAATGCCAAAATTTGCTTTTGCTTTTTTTATATTGTTTCATATCAAAATGTTGATATGTCATCCGCCACTTCTTCTGTCTCCATTAATCCTGGTTGATATGCTAATGCCTGCTTTGAGAGAGAATTGGCTTCCTCATTCAATTCTCGATATATATGAGCAAATGTTATCCTTTGAAACATGGCTTTCAAATTCTGAATTTTAGCAAGAAGGTGTTGTAAATGTGGAGCTCGAATGGTGTTTTCCCATTTACCCAATCCACCACAACTTTAGAGTCGCCAAAAATATGGATGTCCTAGATCTAGTTACTGCTGACCACTTTTAAGGTTTCCCATAAGGCCGAAATTTTAGCCATGTTATTAGTAGCTTGACCCGTGGCATATTTTGCAAGCATCTTCCTTTTTGTTGAAAAGTAAACAACTACACCAGCTCCTCCTAATGGAGGCTCTCCCTGACTGGCGCCATCGAAATAAGCCCATGGAATTTCACTGTTTATTACTGGGGCTCTGATAATTCTTGTTTTGGAGATGGCATTGTCAAGGTTGTATTCCTGAATATTGCTCATTAACAGTGAAATGGTAATGTTAGGAGGAGTCCATGAGTTGTTGAAAATGGATCTATTCCTTGCTTCCCAAATACTGTAAACAAATAGAACCAAAAATGCTTCAAATAGAACTACCCTTTCGTCGTGCCACCATCATTTGGTATGTTCCTCTAAAGTAGCATTTTCTTTTTCATGTGCTCTGCCTGCTGATAGCTTGCTAACCACGCCCATCCATACATCGCCTACATATGGATAGAAGGTGAACAGATGTGAGTTTGTTTCATCGCTTGATCTACATAATGAGCATAATCTCAGTCCTTCAAAGCCTCTTTTTCTGTAATATTTCCCATGTCAATAGTTTATTTGAGAGAGCTAACCACATTGTGATTATAATTTTTAAAAGGCTCTGTATCTGCCAAAGCCTTTTCCACCACCACTGTTTCTCTCCCCCTGCTTTCTCTTCAAACGATGATTGATAACCTAATTTGGCTGTGTATTGTCCTGATTTGGGATTTTTTTTCCAGACCATCTTGTCCGGTTCAATCCCAGGATGAATAAAATTTGTGACTAATAGATTAAGAAATCTATTCCATTCTTTGGCAAGTTCTCCTATCAGTCCCAGATCCTGAGTATTTTCCCATTGGCTCCGTCCTCTAGAGGTCGAGTCTCTGCATGCATTAGCCAAAGAGAAAATTTGTATAGACCTTAGATGTTGAATTAGTCATGGTGAGAGTCTAAAATTTTCCCCTGCGCCAGTCCAAGGGACTTCTCCCACTCGAGCTTTCCTTCCATCACCAATATTCCACGCTATCCATTGTCCAACTATGGGTTAATCCAATACCATTTCCTTCCACCCTATGGATTTGTTCTTAAATGTTTTGTCTGGGTTTCTTAGCTAGTTTGTGAGGTTGTTCTCGTAACAGTATTTGGTTAAAATGACCCTGCCCCATAGTGTTTCGGGGTTTTGAATGAATATCCACATAGTTTTAGCAGCTAAAGCTTTGCTGAAAATTTCTAAATTTTTTATGCCCCATCCACCTAATTCCTTTGGCCTAGCTAAAGTCTTCCACTTTGCCAGTGCAATTCCTTCTATTTGCTTGTTGGTTGTCCATAAGAAAGAGAAGCACAAATTTCTTCTTTTTTTAAAAAATACTTTAGGAATGTAAGTTATTGAGGCCCAATAAACTGGGATGCTCTGAAGCACTGTTTTTAGCAGAACTAGTCTTCCCCCTCTAGACAAAAACCAGTTTGCCCATATGTTTATCCTGCTTTCAATCTTTTTTTCGAACCTAGTCTTGAAAGGAATAACAATTAGGTTTTAAAGTAAAACCCAGGTATTTAAAACCTTCCCCAACAGGGGTAGTTTGAAATTGTATAGAGTTTTTCTTATATATAAGAAAGCTCACTCTTCATTGTATCTTGTTGTTGTTGTTGGAGGGCAATACTATCACTTTGCATGTAAAGGTTCTTATCTCTTGAGTTTTCTTCTTCACTTTGTTGCACAACTTGATGGTTGAATATTGAAGCAACATATTTTATTTTTCCATTCTAAGTTTTATGATACTAGTCCACTAAGAAAGTAATTTTGTGAATGTGAATAAAGTAGGGTATTTTTCCATGCTTGTTTTATTTTAGCTTTGTGGTTTTCCTTGTGATTTGGTTATCTTATGAGGGGTTATTAGGCTTGCATATCCTAAGGCATAAACTAGGTTGTAGTTTAAAGGTGTGTGCTAAAGCCACATTTCCTTGGTGAAGATTTTATGAAGTTTCAATAGCTTGGGATAGGAGTTTCTCTTGCTTTTTGGAGAGATTCTAGTCAAGCATCTACAAACAAGGCCTGAGATTTGCCCAAAGGTTTGAAGGCACTATTCATTGCTCTAATCTTCTTCAACCAAAAATATTTAATAACAATAACAATTTATTTCCCTTTTGTTTTAGTTTATTTAAGGGTAAAAAATAAAAGAAAAATACTTTGGATTTTTTCCTATTTTTTCTAGACCTAAGTAATTTTCTAGTTTTTATTTTATTTGTTAGGCTTAGACTTTAAGTTGTATTTCTATTTTAATTCATTGTTTAATTGCAAAAACAATAGAAAAAATCACCCTAAAAATCTTATATTTCTCTCAAAAAAAATTATGTTAGATTTAACTACTAAAAATTTTGAGCATTAGATCTTGGATTTCTTGTTATTTTTAGTAATTTAGATTAACTCAAAATTGAAAATTATTACAACATCATATAAAATTCATATTTTTACATTTTGATTTTTCCAATAAATTTTGGATTATAATATGTTTTTTTCTTAGTTTTCTTCTTATTTTCCTCAATGCAAAACTCTAAACATCAAGCTCTAATTTTCTGGAAATTCTAATTTAGTTAATGATCAATATTAATTTGCTAAAACACCTCTAATTGTTAGCTAAAGTAACTTAAATTCTAAAGAGAGAGAGATTTGCTACTCTATTGGACATCATGTAACAATAATTTGGTGTTTTGTTTAGTTAATGTTGGTTTAATATCCCATTTATCTTAGATATTATTGGCTAAATAACAACACTTTTAATTCTGAAAAATATCTATTGGTTAATGGTTTAATTTCAAATCTTATATCTCACATAATCATTGCTAAGAATTCTAAAAATAAATTTGTGCAAGCTTTCTTTCATTTTGTACACACTCTTAATGTTGTTTTATTTTTCATGAATCATGGATGGCTGAAAAAATGTTATATAGATTATTAACTTGGAGTAATTAGCACATTAACTAAAAATAAGACGACATTTCCACGCTTGGAGAAGTGATTTTAGTCACTTCAAAAAGGATTTTCTAATTAAATTTGAATGACACCTCTGTTTTTTAGATCTTATCTTCTCTAAAGCAAGGCCTCATTCAAAGCCTAAATTCAACATATCTAGTAGTAATAACTTGTTATGTGTTGCAATCTTACTCGGTGAATGGTTAATTGTTTCTCTTGGAAATGAATTTACTCGTTTAAAGACTTTTACTCTTTCAAGTTTTGTGATCCATTGTTATCTTTATTTCACTATTGTCATTGCAAATATTCATGGTCTATTTTATTGTGCATCATTGAGCAATCTTTTAAGTGTTTAATTTATATATCATTGCAAATCTAAAGTGGTCGAATATTTACTTGGGGATAAACTTAACAACACACATTTTTCATTGTAAACAAGTTGATCCTTTCCCTTAGCTCTCCTCAAATCCTAGATATAGTCAACCTATGGGAAATCCTTCCTTGGCCTTGAGAGTGGGCATAAAATAGGGAAGTTAATCACTGAGGTGATAGTGGTGCTTTCATTAGAATTTGCACTTGATAGCACTAGTGGATTGTGACTTTTCTACTTATGTGCAAAATCAAGTGTAACAGGTTTGTTTGTCATTGGAAAAGAGGTATTGTTTTTCTCTTCTCGTGAATTCAACATCCCACTAATACAAGTAGGGGCTCCCAAACCTCACTTCACATTCATTTAAAAGAATTGCATTTGCCTTCACTTTATTGATGAAGTCTGCATAAATGGAAAATATCAACTCACACTTCTTAGTGACGCTCAATTCAATATCGTTATTGACCCAACCTAAAGGATGTAGATATCCAAGTGACTCTCTCTACTGAAGTAACACCAAGATAATTTTTAAAGGGCATTTGGGCAATACCATCTTGCAAGTTATCCATTGAAACAATAAAATGTGCAAGGAAAAACAATGGAAACAAAATCAGAAGCAAGATTGAACCCCTTATGAGCAATAATTGGTCCAAAAAGATATTATGTGATGGCAAACATAGCCATTTAGGGATAGCACATGGTAGCAAAACAAAAGGACACAATAGAAACTAAGACACATATGGTTCATGCATCCTCTAGCTCTCCTAGACCTGTAAGTATATCTAGTGATAAAATCATCATTTTCAAGAAGGAAAAAAATATTATAAACACATATGGATTATGAGGAATGAAAAGAATAGAAGGGATAACAATAATTCAAATTCTCCAATGAAAGTGATGATTTATGCTTCATGAACCACTGAAAAAACATAGTGGAGATCAACTAATTAATTATGATTGTATGGCCTTGTGTTCTTCGTCCCTAATAGAGGTGCCATAATCGAATACCACAAACACCACTTGCTCCATTGGCACCAATCCATTTATTGCACAAGTGCATCTCCCAACATGAGAGCATGCATAGAGGTGTGTTCTAGGATGACAACAATCAAATATTCAACAACCACCTCTAAGCAGTCTTCCTCAAAGACTCTAGCAATTCCTTATTAAACACGACACCCAATTTACTAGGCCTTGAAATGTGAAATTTTGTAGAGACCTACCATGTCAAAGAGAAAGAATTACTTAATAGTCAATGACCTCCAAATTGTACATTTGGAATTCCCCAATGGATGTCCTAGAACATCATACCATGCTACATAATGATACAAGAACATCTCCCTTTATCCACACATGTTAATCCCATGTCTACATTTGATCTACTACAACTACCTAGTCAAGTTGTGATTAGGATGATGTCTTCCTCTTTCTATGTAAGTCAACATGTACAAATTTAGAATTAAGAGGTTCATTATAAATCCTATATATATAGTCAACCTCATCCCATATCCTTGAAGCACACTCAGCATAATCTCTAACCAACTTCATGGATCTACCAAGGAATTAATGGGGCAAAGGATTCTCCTATTGGTAAGGTTTTAGTCCCCGTAAATTTGATTTGTTGTAATGCATCTTAGGAAGAAAAAATCAATAAAAAAAACATCGAATGGTCCTTGACACTCCTAAGAAAGGGCAGACTTGGCTAAGCAAGCATGGGGTAGGTATCTCCAATATGGCTTCAAACTCGTTGGGATCAATTTCTATTCCTCACCTAGAAATTATAAATCCATGAAGCATTCCAACTTCCATACCAAACACACTTTTTTGGGTTCAATCTAATGTCAAATTGTTGACATATATCCAAGATTGACCAATGTCTCCAGGATGATCCAACCTATGAAGAGACTTGTCCAAAATGTCATCAACAGATGCCTCAATTGTTTTGTGGATCATGCCACAAAAACATGGGTTGTGTCTTGTTAGTGAGTTGCTCAAGAATTGATCAATCCAAAGGATATGACAATGTCATAAAAGGTACCACTAGTTATAGTGAATGACATTTTATGGTGATCCTTAGGATCTATTATCACAAATTGTGTAGTTTCCCCATAAAGTGATCCTATCCAGGATGGTAGAGGGGAAGGAAACTAAAGTTGTGACCTATGGGATCTAAGACCTTTGAAATAATCAGTTACCACACTGGCCAAAGCTACCAACACTTTAGACAAGGTAGATGACCAAGCCTAGGGGGCGTCCATATGACCAAGATAACCCTAAAATGAGGAAAACAAGTAAACAACCCCAGGTATCTCGACTAGATCTATTAGTATGATAATTAATTAGATTTTTACACAATTACTAAGAGAGGATGAGTGTTTATATAAAAAGCCCCAATTTTACCCTAGGTTTTTAGTCATGAAAATCATATCAAAGGGTAAATGGTGAAATTTCGTGAAATTAAACACTCAAATAAATTGCTAGGTGTTATTTGATAAGACAATTAAAAGTGAAACTAGCAATACCCAGTTTTCAGATTGAAATATAGCCACCTCCCTCAAGGAGGGCGTACTTTCCCTAACGATAGACTAGTGCTTTAAGTGGGAAAATGGATTCTGATGGTCATAAAAATTTAAATCTAGGGAATCTGAGATATTTTTGAAGTGGGTTTAAAGTTTCAAATCTAGCCGTAAACCAAATCCTACGAATCTAAAAATTAAGGGTTTTAATCGTTAATATTATGACTAATATATTAGAAATTTAACGCAAGATATCGAGAGTAAATATTACCCGAAAAATCTTGTATTTTCCTTGCAAATGATTATCTATCCCGTGTTGATCAATTTGAAGAAATTTGGATGAAGCACCAACTGAAATCAATTGGCCCAAGTGAGGTAGTGCACCTCTTGTTGATTGCATGGGCAGACCTGGGTTTACTATAATCAACCGACAACACCCCTAGCTCACTGGCCCTTTCGGCGACAGACCACACAGCGGCCTGAAGTCTCACCCGAAGTGATTCTAATGGGTTGGACAAGGACTCAAGCGTCTTGGACCAGGTTCTGTTGCAATCCTACTTGCGACCCGCAGCTCCTCTAGCTGCAAGACCTCCCTCTGCGTCTGTGCATCGTGCGACCTCCTGCTCGCGTCGCGCGATCCCGCTGACACGCAGCTCTTCTAGCCGTGAGATGTTCCGTTACACCGCCGTACGGTCCTTCTCTATGATGCGCACTTCCCCTGACTTGCGATATCTCCAGCCTTACCGCAACGCCACGCACCGAGCGACACGCAGCTCCTGCCCAACGCGAAGTCCTCAACCTGCGGTATTGTGCACCGTAGCTTCTCTGCCGGTGCGGTATCACCTCTCTGTGATATCCTACCTCCGCGGTTTAGCGCACTTAGCGTTGCTCGTGTCGACGTGCAAGACTTAACATACAAAGCTTTTCAATACTGCAACCAGTAACTGTTACGCAAAGCATAAGTGAAACACATACAACATGCCAAAGGCTTTTAATCTATGATTATCCTTCTATGCTGTGGTGAACTGATTAATACATTCGTTCATTAAACTGCAAACAGAGTCCGTGAAATAACTGAGAAATGCATAAGTAAACATAACACATAAACCACTCGCATAACACAGATTTTAACATGGTTCACCTCCAGGATGGAAGTTACGTCCACAGAACTGTGTTTTCTATTATAGCTCAAGGGGAAGGTAAAACACAGTTCTGCTGCACCGCATATGCAGCTCAAGATATTCTCTCTTAGATCTCTCTTCTCTCTATATTGCTCTCTTACAATATACTCTTCCCTCTCAGTTGATCCCTGCGGATCGTTACATGCATGCTCTATAAGCTAGCTACTGGTTTCAATAAGATTGCTACAGCTAAGACCAGAACCAAAGCTCGGCTTTTACAACAGTCTACTTATCTTTATTGCCTATTTCAATCACGACTGTCTAACTATCTATCCAACCAACTAGCTAACCCTTTACAATACAAAATTACATTCTTTTATAAGCAGCCCGAAGGTCCTGCTTTTACAACACTGTGGGCCTGTCCCAACAGTAACCCAAACCCTAATTAGTGACAGTAGGTCCTCTCTGTCCTTGAGGTAGCCGCTTCCTATCACACCACAGCTCTCTGCAGTCTTCCATGCTTCTCGGCACTGACCATGGGTACTATGCACCGCTTCTCTTTTCTGTCCTTCGTCTTCAATGCTTGAGCCTCGTTGCTCCTTCTTCTTTATGAGGGTCGCTGAGCCCTCCTGTCTTCCGCCGCTGCCTTCAATGCAGTGGTTGAGCTCTCTCTTCTCGGTCGCTCAGGTACCGTTGCCTTCTTGACTTTTCTATCTCAAAAAGTCATGGTTTCTGGCTCTGCTCTCCAGCTGGAAACGTGCTACGGCGTCGTAGCTCTGTCTTAACTTCTTTCCGCCAAAACTTATCATTCCGCCAAAACTAGCAGCTTCTTCTATAGCTGCGGGACCCTGCTCCAACAGTCCCCTAACACTTACTTGTGGCTCGTCCTCGAGCCACCTGCAACAGGCTTCTCCTGCTGTAACTTTGCCTTGGCTTCCTGCGAAGCCCTCTGCAACCTATCACGAAGTCCTGTGACTTCTTTCTACATCACTTCGACACTCTCTTGTGTAGTTTCAGTGACTTAGTTCACTGGGCTCTCTTATCCTTTCTGCCCGTAGTCACAGTTTCACTCTCTTCGCTCGTTCTCCTTTGAGAACGCTCTAGTGTTTGAGAAGTGTTCTACAGATATCCTTTCCTTTTTATCTGGGTTAGAACTTTTATCACAAGGAAAATCTGTATCTTCCAGCCTTCTCAAACATTTCATTCAATCTGGAGCCTTGTGTATGGATGAGAAGCAAACCATGAACTTCGTTCCGAGAACAAGCCTTTGTCCTCATTCTGGAAGTCTCCCCTTCACTGGGTTTGCAGTCTTCTTCCACTTCTCTTCTCTTCGAAGTGGTCCAGATCCACATGCTGCCTTTGACCCTCAGGTTTCTATTTCAGTGCCTCCGCAATCTTTCATGCTTCTCTTAGCTGATCAGATAGGTCAGCGATTTTCTCCCGTTGCTTTCTTTTTCTCATTTTTACTTTCCACTTAGCGGGAGATTTTTTCTCATCATTCTTTTGCTCTGCTTTCTTATCTTCAGTGATCGGCTCGACGTTCTTCTTCTCCTTAGCAGAGAATTTGGTGACAACTTCTACTTCTGGCGCTTGACTCTTCATCCTTAGCGACTGTCTGACTTGTGTTGTACTTAATTTCACAACCCTGGGCGACGTCGTCATGGCGGACCTACGGTCACCAGGGTCAAAATGTCTCAACATGCCTTCTAGAGGTTCGTCCTCAGTCAGAATCTGCTTGGCTCAATACTCTGGGTGTGCAGTGGCTTCGAACTCTGGAAGTCACTATACTCTGTAACTTAATTGGCTCTACACAGGGGACACTTAGCACTGCCTTGCATAGCTCTCGAGATTTGACAACTGTACCCTTCCTACTTGAAGGATGTCTACTTTTATGCCGAAGGTATACTACCGGACGCAACGGTCATCTTGGGTCAAACCCGTTGGTCATCATAATTACCTGGACGAGACCCTACTCGTCATTCTGATCCGTCATAATTGCTGAGATCTGATCACGTGTCCCTCAAAGCGTGCATATACAGGCATCGGTGTCGTCGGAGATTTGCCAAATCTAGAAAAATTAATTATACTGCTGCCAAATCCACGATAAGATATACGGATCATTACCTCATTAACTACCTGTCAGCTGCTGACTTGACTGGCCTTTGTCGGTTGCAAACTGAGTACGTGGCACGGGGAAACATCGCGCTGTTGTGATGTGACTCCGCGTCACCTGCATAAAACAATACTTTTTTTTTTTTGCTTAGAATAATACTTAGAATAATACCTGTCGGTGTAGACTAGTTCCCGGTGCGATGCCTCCTTTCAACTACACTGGACATCTGCACCGCTTCAACTGGTTAAGAGGTGGGGTGGTTATCACTATAGGGCTTAAGCCTACTGCCATTAATCCATGTGGGCAAAAGCTCCCCATTCAACTGGCTGAGCTGAACGGCACCTCCCTCTGTGACTTGCTGTATCTGATATGGCCCTAGCCAATGTGTCTTAAACTTCCCTGGGAACTTGATGAATTTGTTGTCATAGAGGAGCACTAGGTCTCCGATCTGGAAAGTCTTGTTCTTAATGTGTCTGTCACGCCAAGATTTTTCTCGGGCCTTCTGCACTTTCTGATGGAATCTGGCGATGAACCTGTCTTCTTCTAAGGCAAGCAGTTGTGCTAGCCTTGCTTCGACTGTGTCTGTATCAGTCATCCCGGTAATCTGAGCGATTCTTAAACTTGGAAGAATATACTCCATAGGCATAACAGCCTCCTGTCCATACACTAAGCTGAAAGGTGTGTGTCCCATAAGTTTCTTACATGTGGTCCTGTATGCCCATAAGACAGCGTGAACTCTGAGGTCCCAATCATTCCTCTGGCTATTGCAGATCTTAGTAAGAGCATTTTCTAAAATATTATTGAAGGCCTCGACTGTACCATTATCCTGTGGGTGGTAGGGAGTGCTCTTATGGTGATGGATATGGAATTCTTCTGTTAATGCCTCAATAGTACTGTTCAAGAAATGTGTGCCTTGATCACTCATCAAAATTACTGGGCATCCAAACCTACTGATGATGTTTTCAAAAAGGAACTGTGCAGCTGTAGCAACATCACAATTTCTTACTGCTTTGGCCTCTGCCCATCTGGTGAGGTACTCTGTTCCAGTGATAATATATCTCGCACCAGTGCACTTTCCTGGTGGGTTGATAGGACCCACAAAACCTATAGCCCATTTGTCAAATGCACGCAACGTGACCTGCAGTCGTAGCAGCATTTCATCGCGTCGCGAGGGTTTTCCTACCCTTTGGCAGATATCGCAGCATCTGCAAAAGTCCTTGGTGTCTTTATGCAATGTATGCCACCATAATCCTGCCTCCAGGATTTTCTGCGTAGTCGGTTTTCCTGCTAAATGTCCTCCTGCGGTTCCTAAATGAGCCTCTTTGATAATATCGTCTTTTTCGTGCGGCATCACGCATCTGCGCAGAACTTCATCCAGGCCTAACTTGTATAGGTGTCCTGTGATGAGGGTGAAGTCTGCTGCTTTAACAACCAACTGCTTCTTTTGCTGATTAGTAAACTCATCAGGTGCTACTCCTGTAGTGAGGAATTGAATAATGTCGGCATAGTACTCATCTGCGATCTGTATGGAAAACAACGGTGCATCTGGCAGATTGTCATCTAGGTTACTTGGCTCTTCTCCTGAGTCTAACCGCGACAAATGATCAGGTCCTGCATTTAGTCTTCCTGGTTTAACAATGATTTCAAAATCATACTCCTGAAAGAGGAGTAACCATCTGCAGATTCTCCCCCCTAACACTGGCTTATTGACCAAGTATTTTAGCGCAGAATGGTCAGTGAACATTTTAAACGAGGTGCCCAATAGATAGTGCCTGAACTTCTGCAGTGCATACACCATAGCTAAGCCCTCTCTTTCTGTTGTGGTGTATTTTTTTTTTGCTGTTGATAGCTTTCTGCTGGAATATGCGATGGGATGGTCAAGATCCCCTTCTCCTGGCTGTGTCAAGACGACTCCTAGGGCGATGCCGGATGCATCCACATGTACATGAAATGGCTTGGTCCAGTCGGGAAATACTAGGATGGGTGCTGTAACCATCTTCTCCTTAAGTATGTCTAGACTCTGCTGGCATTCCTCATTCCACAGGAATTTTACATCTTTCTTTAGCAACTTCTCCATCGGCGCTGTAATCTTTGCGTAGCCCTTGATGAACTTTCTGTAGTACCCAGTATGACCAAGTACTGTCCTCAGTTGGTTGACTGAGTTGGGTGCTGGAAGGTTTACAATGATAGCGATCTTCGCGGGGTCTACCATCAAGCCTTGTCTGCAAACAATGTGGCCCAACAAAATACCAAATGGTGCACAGAATATACATTTCTTCAAGTTTAGAGAAATTTGGTACTGCCTACATTTCTCTAACATTAGTCTTAGATCTCCTATGTGCTTATCGATTAGCCCAAATACAGTCCAGTCATCAAAATATACTTCTAAGAACTTATGGATGTATCCTTTAAAGACAGCAACTACTACTCTAGAAAATATAGCTGGTGCGTTCTTAAGACCAAAGGGCATTACCGTATACTGGAACGAGCCCCATTCTGTTGCAAAGGTGGTCTTGGACTGATCTTCTGGATGTATTCTGATCTGATGGTAGCCTGAGGACCCATCGGTGAAGGAGTAGACCTCCTGTCCTCCCACGTTGTCTAATACTTCATCAGTGAACGGTGTTGGAAATGGATCATGAAGTGACGCATCGTTGAGTTTTCACAGATCAACACAGATCCTGATGTCCCCTTTTGTTTTCTTCTCTTGCACTACCATAGGGCTAACCCATTCGCTTTCTTCTACTGGCTCAATGATGCTTGCTGCTAGCATTTTATCAATTTCGTCCTTTACTTTTTCTTTGTAGCGCGGATTCAATCTATATGGGCGTTGCTTAACTGGTCTAGCATCCTCCTTTAATGGTATCCTCATGACTCCCAGGTCTCCAACTATTCCCTTCATCTCTGTGAACTTGGTGGGAAATAGGTCCTGATAGTCATGTAGCAGATTTGCAATCTGTCCGACTGTTTCATCGTTCCAGTAGTCTCCAATAGAGGCAAACTTAGGTTCTGCGTCTGTGCCAATATTGATCTTTTTAATCTTGATGGGCTCAGTGATTGCTGGAATCTCTAACTGTGGTCCCTCAACATCGTGAATCCCTTCTGATTCCGGAATGTTGGTGTTGCGAGGGTCCTCATCCCCCTCCTCTGATTCTGATGCAAAATTATAGAATTCCAACGCCTCTTCTAGCTGGATAGTCCACTCAGGTTGGACTGGTACTGAGATGGTGCAATCCTCAAATATCTTGGTCTTGATTATGTCTAGGGCCTGAGCAACACTTGGATGTTCTGATTCAAACGCAAAGGTGAGCAGGAAACTATCTGTCATAAGTGACCATGTGGTCGTCCCCTTGCGCAGCTCGGTCTCTGTATACCAATTCCTTGGAACTATGTCCAATGTGTGAATGAATCTGTGAACCCATTGATCCTCTGGAATGTCCGACCAGTTCTGTTCACATGTCTGAATGTGTGCCATAGGGTCAGTTTCTCCTGTGTATTTCTGCTGGACGTACTCTCTGTCATCAGAAAATCTGATCGCCATCAGTCTTTTTATATTATCCCATGATGCGATATTCTCTTTATGCGCGTACCACCATCTTGCAGGTGTGACTCGAACTGCAAGGTCCATAGCTGCGATCCTCTGTTCATAAGGAATTTGTTGCTCAAATTGTTCAAAAAAATCCTGGATATCCGTCAGAGCATGATATGATGGAATCTCAGCGATCTCTGCGCCAATCCATCGTAGTGACTTACTGATAAACGCACATCTGCGCGCTGAGACTTCGTAAAGTCTGTTCTGCCAGTTTTCTAGACCAACATCAGAATCCGATGCGCATGAGCTGTCGCATTGCCAACTAATGTTCCCTTCTGCGGTTGGATTGATGTAGTCACTCTGGTTCGCAGTCATCTGGTAGAGACTCTCCATGTTATGTGCCTCTTCCTCGGCTCAGATAGGTTCAATGTATCTAGGACCTTGGTAAGGATCCAGCGGTGCGATGACCCGGATATGCGCATCCTCAAAGGTCATCTGTCTTCTCTTTAGGTCAATGACAGCTTTGCTACCAATCCCCCAATCAATACTTAATAGTGCTGGATATGGTCGACTGTCGCCAATGATTTCTATAACCTCGAAGTACGCAAAATTACAAACTCCGTCAATGTCAACTGGCACCTGTGGTAGTTGACCCAGTGGTGATACTCACTGCTGATTAGCTAATCTCAGGTGGATAGGCGATAGGGCTAACTGAGGACTACCCATCTGTTCCCATGTTTGCTTAGTCAAAACATTCACCTCTGATCCTAGATCTAATACAACCTCATCCATTTCAAACTTTCCAATCTGCGCTGTGAATTTCATCTCTCTTCCGGTCCTTGTATGTCTTGTAATATTATGGACAGCGCGGTGTGCACTGCCCAAGAGAGAGGGTTGCTGACACTGATCTATCATGCGCTGTAGCTCGCCGACAGCTTTGTCATTTCTCAGGAGTTTCAAGCAGCTGTGCAGGAAGGATTGTACACTTCCTGTCGATTCATCCTCGTCGCATCTCCCCGATGTGGTAGCCTACGGTGCCTGCTCAGGGCTATCGCCACAAGGTGCTTGCTGCGGTACGCCCCTAGATGGCGGTACCTGCGATCCTGATAGTGTAGGTTCATCAAAGGAAGCCTTGGCTTCATGAAATGTCTCTTTATTCTGTTGTAGGTCGAGTACTGTTGCTTTACTAGGAGCTCTGCGCACCCACTCCTAACTTGTGTTCTTTCCGGTCTCCTGCGATGTGCCACTGGTGGAAGCACCGCTCTGAGTCACAATATTGACTCTTGGTTTTGGTTCTGCCTGCTCAGCAACGATAATTTGGATGTTCTGGTGTATGGCTGGTTTAGGGTCTTTGATCTTAGCTATCAAGATAGGACACTTCTCTATAGTATGATCATAAGATTTGCAGTAGTTACAAGTAGTAGTGGGGTTCTGACAGTCCCTAGCATAGTGTCCTACAACTTCGCAATTATAACAAGTGATTGGCCCACGACCTTGGCCAAAACCTCCTCCTCGGCCAAAGCCTTCTCCACGTGCAAAGCCTCCTCCACGGCCTCATCCTCTGAATCCTCCTCCACGTCCTCCATAAGCCTGATCCGGCTGAGGTCCTGCTACTGGACCCTGTGTGTCTGCTTGGACTCTGTACACATCATGTTTTCTATCTAACATGAGCTCATAGGCTCGGCAGTCCTGTTCATCATGCCCGACGGATTTACAGAAGACACAGTATAGGTTCTTAGGTGTTTGTACATACTTTTGAAGCAAAGGGAATTGCTGAGGTGGATGTCCTTGTGTTTTACATATTTCACACCATGGCCCTTGTGTTCGTGGTAAGGGGTTAGGAGCCCCTGATGCTAAATATTCTGCAAAGACTAGACAGTTGTCTTTGGTATGACCCTGTGCTCTACACTTTATGCACCATATGTCTTGCATAACCTCTTTCCCTTTCTTAAGTTCGTGTATCTATAACGTGAGGTTGGCCAACTGGTTCTGTAGGGTTGTCATGCCTGTACTGGTTTCTGCTAGAGGTGAAGCCTCTAGTTTCATTGCCATCTCCAGCGCTTCATCTTGAGTAGTGAGTTTCTGCTGCATTAGTGGCAGTCTGATGTGAGGGAGCAACGCTGCAATAAACCATTCCTTATGCTGCTCCGGCGCAAACTCAAAACTTACTTGGTCTATAAGAGCTTTGAATTTCTGGTCAAAGTCCCATACTGACTCTGATGGTAGCTACTTAATATCCTTAAGCTCTGTAATGCACTGAGACTCAGACTTAGGTTTCTTGAACTCTTTGATCATGGCGTTCTTGACCTGGGCAAGTGTCTTGGGCAATGTAGTATACTTTATGTACCATGTCAAGGCTCTGTCTCTGAGTGTGGTGACCAACTGTACAAGTTTAAGGTTATCATCGTTGATTGTTTTAATGGTCCACATGGCTTCACATAGGAACCAATGTTGTTCCGGGTCTTCTGCTCCTGTACCTTTAAAAATAGGTAACTTCATGTCGTCTCCCATTCTATTTCTCTGTGGTGGGTTCTAACTGACTGGGTTACTACCACTCAGCGATGTAGGTAAAGGTGATGTAGCGGTAGTAGGTACTGTCTGTGAACTACTAGATGGAGTACCTACAGGGTTATTCTGAGTCCCTGTCTGTTTCTGTGGGGTATAGGGGTGGTAAGGGATACCCCCCTCTGGTTCTTCTGTGGTGCTAGGGATCTGTTGTCTAATACTGTCTGAACTGTCTTCAAATACAGGAGAGCTAAAATCTACTTTATACTTCTTTCCACTACGTGTTCGTCCAATGTCATCAAAATCACTTTCAAACTCTTGTGACATTACTATCTTTACTTATACATCTGAGACTAGATCCATTGTTCCTTTTTCATATAGCAGCATCTTAAGGGACAAGTTTAGAGATCTTAGGTACTTACCACGATATCCTCTGAAGAAGTATCATTCGGCTTCACTGAAGCTCTTTCTCTGGTCAACTGCAAATTCTGTAACAAAGCCTTCTAGCACACTGGTAAGCCAGAAGTCCACTGCTCTCGTAATCGGATTGTCAAGGTTCTGTACGGTCTGAATCAGCTCCAATGTCCAGACAATGTTTCTTTTCTTCTTGAATGTGTTCCTATCTGTCAACTTGGATAACCAGTCGAAAAGCTCATTTCCATAGGTTGCAAAAAATATAGCATGTATATCTGAAGCGATATGCTTTTCTAACCAGGCCTCTGTGCTCAGTTTAGGGCTCTGATTTTCTTTCTTGGCAAACTCCCTTAAGTCTGAATCCAGCCACTGGTGAAACTCTTCTCTGGTAGGATGCCAACAGAACATTAACTCCCAGTCGTTCAAACCGGCAACGGAACCATTTGTTGATTGCATGGGCAGACCCGAGTTTACTATAATCAACCAACAACACCCCTAGCTCACTGGCCCTTTCGGCGACAGACCGCACAGCGGCCTGAAGTCTCACCCGAAGTGATTCTAATGGGTTGGCCAAGGACTCAAGCGTCTTGGACCAGGTTCTGTTGCAATCCTACTTGCGACCCGCAGCTCCTCTGGCTGCAAGACCTCCCTCTGCGTCTGTGCGTCGTGCAACCTCCTGCTCGCGTCGCGCAATCCCTCCGACGCGCAGCTCTTCTAGCCGCGAGATGTTTCGTTACACCACCGTGCGGTCCTTCTCTATGATGCGCACTTCCCCTGACTTGCGATATCTCCAGCCTTACCGCAACGCCGTGCACCGAGCGACACGCAACTCCTGCCCAACGCGAAGTCCTCAACCTACGGTATTGCACACCGCAGCTTCTCTGCCGGTGCGGTATCACCTCTCTATGATATCCTACCTCCGCGGTTTAGTGCACTTAGCGTTGCTCGTGTCGACGTGCAAGACTTAACATACAAAGCTTTTCAATACTGCAACCAGTAACTGTTATGCAAAGCATAAGTGAAACACATACAACATGCCAAAGGCTTTTAATCTATGATTATCCTTCTATGCTGTGGTGAACTGATTAATACATTCGTTCATTAAACTGCAAACAGAGTCCGTGAAATAACTGAGAAATGCATAAGTAAACATAACACATAAACCAGTCGCATAACACATATTTTAACGTGGTTCACCTCCAAGATGGAATTTACGTCCACAGAACTGTGTTTTCTATTATAGCTCAAGGGGAAGGTAAAACACAGTTCTGTTGCACCCCATATGTAGCTCAATATCTTCTCTCTTAGATCTCTCTTCTCTCTATATTTCTCTCTTACAATATACTCTTCCCTCTCAGTCGATCCCTGCGGATCGTTACATGCATGCTCTATAAGCCAGCTACTGGTTTCAATAAGATTGCTGCAGCTAAGACCAGAACCAGAGCTCGGCTTTTACAACAGTCTACTTATCTTTATTGCCTATTTCAATCACGACTGTCTAACTGTCTATCCAACCAACTAGCTAACCCTTTACAATACAAAATTACATTCTTTTGTAAGCAGCCCGAAGTTCCTTCTTTTACAACACTGTGGGCTTTCCCCAACAGTAACCCAAACCCTAATTAGTGATAGTCGGTCCTCTCTGTCCTTGAGGTAGCCGCTTCCTGTCACACCACAGCTCTCTGCAGTCTTCCATGCTTCCCGGCACTGACCATGGGTACTATGCATCGCTTCTCTTTTATGTCCTTCGTCTTCAATGCTTGAGCCTTGTTGCTCCTTCTTCTTTATGAGGGTCGCTGAGCCCTCCTGTCTTCTGCCGCTGCCTTCAATGCAATGGTTGAGCTCTCTCTTCTCGGCCGCTCAGGTACCGTTTCCTTCTTGACTTTTCTATCTCAAAAAGTCATGGTTTTCGACTCTGCTCTCCAGCTGGAAACGTGCTACGGCGTCGTAGCTCTGTCTTAACTTCTTTCCACCAAAAATTATCATTCCGCCAAAACTAGCAGCTTCTTCTGTAGCTGCGGGACCCTGCTCCAACACCTCTCTTCCCTACACAGTTAAACTACCAAAGTGAGATTTGCTACGCATAAAAAAACTATATATGCAAAATAAATCACGAGCATATCAAATATCAAAATGATGTTATTGAAAACCCCCTGATCACAAAAACACCTTCAAGAGAAACGAGTTGGGAATCCCACAAAAACGCCCAAGTAAAGTCGTCCTCCTACATGCAAACACTATCTCTTCAAACAAATATTTTTTACCCAGAAAAATTCTTCAAATGCTAAGAAAGATAAATTTTTCAATCATAAACAAGAACATTCTACAAAGAAGATCCAAGAATTTCTGCAAATATCTCTTTATTCAAATATCCAGAGCCAAAAGTCCAAAATTTCCCAATGAGATACAATGAGGGATCTCCTCTCTTAAATAGTTTTGAGAGAGACCAAATCCCTAACTAACTTTTCAATCGATGGTTGAGATTAAAAGATATAATGATGATAGTTAACGGTGGGGATTATAATCTCTCACTCATATGGATCAACTTAGACAAATAAAATTGAGGAGGGCGAATTACCTCGTAAAGCCCATTTTTACAACATGATAAATCATTCTTTTTGCAAGTTTTACACTTAGGGGACATGGGGGGGTCATTAGGAGGACCCCCCTTACATATTTTAAAGATATAACTTGATTTACACACTTTTATTTTGTCCTTTGTAATTAATTTCGCCCCAAGGGGGGAATGAGATTTATGATGAGCACACATAATTAAAAATTCCATGAGAAGTGCCCAAAATCATCTCAGGAGCAATGATAAATCATCAAAAACCATTCCCATATCCATTTCCCTTAACCACACTATCCAAATCAATTTCCCCAGTGAATTTCATAGTCCATTTTTTGTTGGTACAACCTCCAGAAATAATACAAATCATCATAACTCTCTACTGGCTGAAAACTGGAACAAAAAATCGGCATAGATGAATCCAGAGACATGGTATATTGGTTATTGGTGATTGCTCATACACCCTGGAGTGTTTTAGCGCCTTAGGAGCACTACTCTCTGAATCAATCTCATCTTAAAAATGTGATCGGACCAATAATAAAGTGATAATAATGACTAATCCTGGAAACCGTGACCAAATCTTGAAAACTAAGACTGTAGTATTGTTGTTGGGCATGTCTAGAGCAAATATAACCACTGTATTTTTGTATCCATTGTCTTGGGAACCATGTTTGAATTGGTCAAGAGGTTTGACCTATTAAAAGTACCCAAACTGAAGGTGGAACAATAACCTGGATGATCTTGAATACATCATGAGTGTACAAATCTCGTATTGATTATGTTAGCCTACCAAACTCAGAACATTAGTAGCATAACAGTGGTACAAGAATTTAAATAAATACCATACTTAAATTAGAGTAACCATTCAAACTTCTATAAAGCCCCTTAAGTATGCTCATTTACAAGACTTAGGCAATTAGTTGTGATGGGTGAAGTGATGAAACAAAGGCTTAAGGTTATGGGAAAGAATTTGTTGAATTTAAACATATTGATCTTCAAACATGGGAAACAAGAATCCATTTCCATTCATGATAGACAGAGAACATTAGGGAATGGGAGTGTCTCACAAATGGATGAGTTGATTTGAAAAGTGTCCATTCAAATTAAACAAATTTCTACTGCTCACATCCAAGCTAAACTCAAGCTCCATGAGGTTCTTTTCTAGGACCCTTGCATTGAGTACATAAGAAATTGTAGTGAAGATATCCCAGGGGACACTAAGAATTAGTTGTCCCTTATTCCATATCACTTCCAACCCATAGGCTCTATGATGAATTTAATCATTGCATTTTCAAATATGACCAGCAGTATTTAGATTTGGCATTTATTTATCCACTGCTTTTTAGGCCTTTCACAATTTCATTTCATAGCCCTTTTTAAGTGTGTCTAAAGACAATTTTGCAAATTTATTCATGGGATTGCATTTTGTAAGATAAAGCACATATAACATAATAAATGTAATGATGGTAGACATAATGCTTCAAGTTTTAGATAACAACTCTTCGGGAAACTAGGGGGGATGCCCATAGTTAGGACCAAACATTGGGGGCAGTCGACAACATAGGTCAAGGATTCAAAACCCAACTCACATATGCTCATGAACCAACACCAATGGGTTCTCCTGGCCCAGAAGGATAAAGGCTTCAGCAAGTTTTTTTGCACAACTCAGAGCCGAGACACAAAACAACATGGGGTCTATCATCATAAATTGAGTTGGGGGGGGGGGGGGTGTTCCTCTATCTCACAAGTCAGAGTTCAAGTCTAGGTAAATGTTAAATGGAAGATACGAATGGGTGGAGAAAGTGATAGGTGATGCTAACATAGTAGGATATACTAAGTTTTTTCAAGACGAGCATACATAAAGGCCTTCCATAAAAGACTGCATAGCTACTCACAATATAAGTCATTCAAAACAATAGTACCACAGAAAGCTAGTCAATGTTAAGTCATAGATACTAAAATAACCAACAGAGAAAAACTACATCCAAGTACCTCATGTCTCTATCTGAAGAGTCAATATGTAAATGTGTACCATCTCTATTTCTCTGGTCGAATGGACTAAGTCATCACCTAGGTCATCTTAATGGACTAGGAGGTATCAGTCATGGCAAGAGAATTATCTACATCTGCTATTGAATAAAGGCTTTGAATGTCTCATACTAAACATCGATCCATGTTGTATCCCCATATGATGGAACTTAATCAGAAAATAGAGAAAAAAAATCCATCTGCTGCATCTTGGTGGACCAACTACAATGTATGTTATAACATGATCCATAGTGAATGAGGTTTTTTGTTGATCCTCCTCAGGTGCTATAAGGATCTGATTAACCTAAAAATCCATTCATGATCATCATAACCTCATAAACAACAATCAACTACAATGTCCATATAAGGAAACTAAAAATTATCTTAATTTTGGAGGTTGCATTATGTAACAAACATAAATATTAAATAAATTATATATAATCAAACACTAATAAATAATAATGATTAAATAAATAAACACTAGTAACTAAAGATGACTAAGGGATGAACCCTTCGTGAACAGTCACTATAAGTGCTCTTAGGAGTTATATAAATATGACACTCACATTATATTGTAAATCATCTTATTTCTCATTATTCAAATATATTCTTGTATGGATTTCTGTAAATTATCATATATGTTCTAGATATTTAGCATATGCAAATATGCACAGGAACTGTTCGCTTCATTTGTATCAAATCTTTGTCTCGAACCTAGTTTTCATCCACATTAATCTTCAAAGTTCCTTTGAATTCAGGTCATTGACCACATCAGGCCCTTGGCTTTTAAAATTTCAAAAATCCATCGAAAAGAATTTTTCTGCTCCAAATTGAGGATCCTCTTTGATGTCAACATAATAGTTCATAGAGACAACATCAAATACTTTCTTTGCCAAAAACGAATATTTATTTGAGACAGGGGACAACAAAAACACTAAACTGCAAATCAAAGCACAAACCGAGAAAAAAAAGGATCAAATTATGGCCCTTGTACCAACATTAACAGAACACCGTGAGCATAGTCATATGGTCCAAGGTAAGATCGACTACCTAATATTAATACTTAACCATTGGACCTATAACAAAACTATAATACCAACTGCATATCAAGTGATAACTATATATTCACATGAGGTTTAGAGGTGTAGACCAATTGGTTTTTGTGGGGTTTAGTCCCCATCAGATCACATGTTCAAACCTCCTTCATGAAGGAGGGGTTGAAATATTTAGCAGGCCCTGACTCGGGAAACATTCTGGGTGGGGGGATTTTCCAACATTGAAAAAAAACTAGATACTCGCATCAGCAGCATAGTTTGAAACAAAGTTTCCATTTGATATTTAACCACTAAATCAAATCAAATATTAGATATTGCCACCATTTCAAAGAACGGGCCCTAACCTGCATATCAAATCTATCAGTTCGGTTTGTCAACTATCATGTTTTGATCAGCATGCAACCAGTACAAAATCTATGATAACCACTGCCAAAAGATTATTAACATCGAGTCACCCTGGCTCCACCGTTGTAGAAGGGTTTAGCATCGAATCTTATTGGAAGCAATGCCATTAAACATCCAAGGGTCGTGACTCATCTGTTTAGAAACAAATTAATCAAAGGGTAATATCAATTGAGGAATTAAACTGTAATCAACAATGTTGAAATTCGACGGGTAAATAGTCGTCATTTGTCATTTTACACATCAAAATATTGTCACTTCATAAAATGAAACGTCATTAATTATGTGTGAATTTTAATTTCACCCGTCATTTTAAAGTGCATTTATATTTTTACACTTTATTAATATATATATCTCAATCCCATACATACATACATGCATGCATGCATACATACATACAAACATATATATATATATATGGAAATTTTGATTTTTGTCATGGTCTGGTTGAACTTCCCCTTGTTAGGTGAACTTGACTCGGTCATCATTTTTTTGGCCCATGGTATTTGGTGATCCATGGTAATGACCCATTGTATTGCTTGTGAAGAAACTTATTTAAAGGTTTCCACAATAAACCTTCTTTGGCATTATGTGTGTGGTTGGGTCAATCATTATATTTATTATGTTTTTTTGTTTATTATATTTTTGTGAGTTTGTTTTTGTATTATATGAAGCAATATATGAGAATTTAATGTTTCATATAGTTACTAAAATGTTATTTAAAAAAAATCAACTATTATTATGATGGGTAAAATTAAGATGTAAATGTCAACTAAAAACAATGTTAAAATTAAAACGTCATAAAAAAATTCTTAACATACAAAGTAAAACGTCAAATTTCAACCCAAATCATCAACCATGAAAACAAAAAGCCACAATATTTCTCATTTCTAGAATAATTAAATACTGTGAAAAAACAACCTTAGCCTGAAATAACTTAATATTGTGAAATATAAAGTTAAAAAGTGAGCTTTTATAAAAACGGTGCTAGAAGAGGAGTCAAATAAAAAGGGCGTTATATTATTAAGAGTTATAAAGGGTCTTCTCAATAAAGTTTTTACAAAGGATTGATATAAGCTATAGAAAATTGAAATCAATTCTAAGTCATAAAAGATTGCCAATTTAAAGGGTTTGTTTAAAGGATTATAAAAATATTTAGGGTTTTATGAAAAATAAGTAACTTTGTTTTTGTCTTATATGTATATGAAAATAATTTTGCTCCAAGAAGATTTGAAAAAAAATTCTGGTTCGATGATCTTGTCTCTGGTTTGGAGGTGCTTGGCTTAGTTCATGTCGCTGATCTTGGATGAAATTTGAAAATGCAATTTCTTTGCATTCTGGGGTTTTCTTAATCGAGATTTGTAGACATTAAATCCTTTGATCCAAGAAGATATTGGCTCGGTCTGGCTCGCTAAGGCTGAATCCACTCTGCCCCTTGACTCTGGGTGTGAAGGAGGAGTTGTCGGTGATCTCGTCTCTGGTTTGCAGGTGCCTGGCTTAGTTCGTGTCGTTGATCTTGGATGAAATTTGAAAATGCAATTTCTTTGCATTCTGGAGTTTTCTTAATCGAGAGCCACACACATTAAATCCTTTGATCCAAGAAGATATTGGCTAGGTCTAGCTCGCTAAGGCTGAATCGACTCTGCCCCTTGACTCTATGTGTGAAGGAGGAGTTGCCTATGTGCTCAAGAATCCTGGTTAAGAAGCTTTTGAATCTGTTTGGCAGGGTCATTTTGTAGGGTTGTCTTGGTTGTTGTGTATAGTTATTTCTTGTGGCTACAAGTGCCTTGTGCCTGGGTCTCCTTGAGTGCTCTGTATTGAGGTCATGGCGGATGGAGGGGGCTCCTCCCTTTCCCTTGATCTCAATTCCTTTGGGAGATTGGTTGCTTCAAGCAGCAAGAGGAAACTCAACCAGAACCAGCAATCTTTCGTCAAGAAGCTTGAAAATATTCCTACGGTGGATCTACCAGCGGAACAACCATGTTGAACAGCCCTAAATATTGCTAATCGAGGCCTCATTGGACAGTTCATTGGGCTTTGGCCATCCCCCAAGGCAATCGAAGGGTGGGTTCAAAGGAATTGGAAACCTCTCATCTTAGAAGGCATATGCAGCAATTTGATCAGTAAGGGATACTAATGTATTTCTCTTTGAAAACTCAACAGATAGTGATTTAATTTTTAGAAACTGGCCATATTTCATGGGTCCTCAAGGGCTCTACCTAAACAAGTGGACTCCGAACTTTGATCCGAATCAAGATGCCCCTTCTGTTATTCATGTCTGGGTTAGGCTGCAGCATCTTCCTCTCCATTGTTGGAACTCGGGGTCTCTAGAAGCTATAGAAAACACTTTGGGGAAATATATTGATAGGGTTGAAAGAAAAGATCAATATACTTGTGCCAGAATATGTGTTGAAGTGGACTTGGTGGGAGGGATTCCTGAAACTATTAATTTGATAGTAGCAGATTGGTCACACGTGCAAGAGCTAGATTATGAGCAATTTCCTTTTAAGTGCATATTTTGTCATGGTTATGGATATTTTGCTCGATCATGTAAGAAACAAGTTGAGGAAGAAGTTGTCAAAGAGAAGGAAGACCAATGGACTCAAGTTCAACAAACTAGTTCAACAAAGCAAGGAAATAAAGCTAAGGGACAAAGAGGAGAAATGGGGATGGGCAACAATCTCTCTAGGTAGAAACAGAAAGAAAATGAAGCAGCTATGAAGGAAATATCATCTCAAAACAATTTTGAAGTATTGAGCACCCCAGAAGAACAAGTACTCTCAGTGCTTGAAGAGGGAGAAGTCCCACTACCTCAAAATTAGACAATGGTCCAGTTGAGCCAGAATATTGGCACTCCTACGGATGGGCATTCTCCCACTTATGCAGAAATGGCAAAAAAAGAGAAACCTATGGATAATTTTGGTTCATCCGATGAATATCCCCTTGAGAGGTCTTCCAAAAAAGGGCCTAAACCTCTTAAGAAGGTTCGAGAGGAATAAGTCGAACGTATTAAGATGCAAGGAATCCAATCCACTATAGAGATGTCAATCAGTAGGAACACTTGGGCCAGACCTTTAAAAGGAGGTCCTCTCCCCTCCGGCAATAATAAATAATGAACATTGTCTCTTGGAATTGCAGGGGGATGGGAAACTCTTCGAAAGTAGAAGTTGTTAAAGACCTTTTAAGAATGGCTTCCCCTGATATTCTTATACTCCAAGAGACAAAAATTGAAGAGGGAAATCTTCTTTCTTTAAGTAAAAAGATATGGAAAAAGCATGCAGGGAAGGTTGTGAGTGCACGGGGCTCATCTGGTGGGCTTGCAACCTTGTGGACAGAGGACCTATTTTCATTGCAAAAATAATTTGAAACACAACACTGGATATTCACCGAGCTCCAGCACATCTCTAGTAAGATATCTCTAGCTATATTCAATTTATACGTTCCTGTTAATTCTCAAGAGAAAAGATAATGTTGGAATTATCTGGCAGAGTTTCTTGCAGCAAACAATCTATCAAACATTTTAGTGGCTGGTGATTTAAACATCATTTTGGATCCTAAAGAGAAAAAAAGAGTCCGTGGGAGAGATCCCATGCACAAAGAAGTGGATCATCTCATTTTAATCTGGGATCTAATTGATTTTAAACCTAAAAGAGTTTGATACACATGGAGTAATAACCATTCTAGGGAAGTTAGCATTTCGGCCAGACTAGATCGATTTCTAATTTAGAGCTCTATGTTATTGGAAAAAAAAATTATTTCCACCAGCATCCTTCCAAAACTCACATCAGATCATAAACCAATCTTGATGCAGCTTGAGGATGAAGAAGACCTCGGTCCCATCCCATTCAGGTTCAGTCCCTTGTGGGTTGATAGAGATGGGTTTCTGGCCACTGTTTTCAATGCATGGAGTATTCTAGTTTTCGGATCTCCAAATTTCATTTGGGAAAGGAAATTAAAAAACACTAAATTCGCGTTGAAGGAATGGATAAAACAATCTCTCCACTCTCCTTTCAGCGTCAGAAAATAGGCCTTGGAAAATATGGCAGCGATACAAATGGAAATGGAGGACTCAGAGATCACCCCTGCGTTGTTGGAAAAAGAACAAATGGCTCAATAAAATTCTTTTCAAGTGTTTAGGAAGGAAGAAGAATTCTGGAAACTAAAATCTCGAATTTTATGGCTGACTGCGGGAGATAGAAACACCTCTTTTTTCCATAAGCAATATCATGCCAGACTCTCCCACAACCACATTTTGGAAATCTCCTCTTCGACTGGTGAATCCTTTAAAGGCATCTCTCAAATCAAACAAGCAGATGAAGTTCATTTTCAGAGCTTGTTCAAAGAGGATGGAGCTATTGACTATGATTTAACCTATGATTTTCTATCCAATGTCCCTAGTTTAGTGAGTGTGGAGGAAAATGAGGAGTTATTGAAGCCCTTTTCAGAGGAAGAGATCATTAATGTTATATGGTCTATGGATCCAGACAAAGCTCCTGGTCCTGATGGATTCTCTTTTCACTTTTATAGAGTATGCTAGAATGTAATCAAAAAAGATCTTCTCATGATGGTCAAAGCTTTTCAGTTTAAAGTCAAAGTTGGTGGAAGTACTAACTCCACCTTCCTTGCTTTAATCCCCAAAGAAGCTAAAACCTCCACCTTTGACTGATCAGACCTATTTCTCTTTGTAATGCATCTAATAAAATCTTATCTAAACTCCTAGCTAACAGGCTCAAACCTTTGCTTGGAAAGTTGATCTCTCCTCTCCAAGGTGGATTTGTAAAAGGGCATCACATTCTAGACAATGTAATTCAACTTCAGGAAGCCATGCACTCCAGCTTCCACAGAAATGAGAAGGGCATGTTAATAAAACTTGAAATGGAAAATGATTTTGACAGGGTGAAGCTTTCATTCCTTTACAAAGTTCTTAACTCATTTGGCTTCAATTCTACATTTATAAATCTGATCAAAGCTTGTATTGATAAACCTTGGATAGCACCACTAGTAAATGGCATACCAACAAATTTTTTTCAAGCTTCCAGGGGTCTTCGTTGAGGTTGTCCACTATCGTCGTTTCTTTATATTCTAATGGAAGATTCTCTAAGTAGAAAGCTAAGTGCAGGTAAAAATGTGGGGATTATCCTAGGCATCAAGTCAGCTAGTGGAGTTGATTCTATCAACCACGCCCTCTTTGCAGATGATACGTTGCATTTGGGCGGGGCTTCGTTGAGGTTGGCAAGAATCTTTAAAGAAATTATGTAGCATTTTTTTATCATTTCAAGGGCTCTCATCAACAAACGGAAGATCGTTGTGTATGGTTGGCATGCAGATCTCTCAACTATTGCAAATATTTCTCAAATTTTAAGCTTTGACGGATTTGTCTCTTGGGACAAGGTCAAATACATGGGTCTTCCTCTAACTCTGGGCCAAAACAACCCTTCTCTTTGGTTGGAAATCATTAGCAAGTTAAAAGCTAAGATTGCCTCATGCGGTGGTCAATGGCTAACCACAGCAGGGAAGCTTGTTTTAATCAATTCAACTCTCTTAGCTCTTCCAATTTATCAATCCTCTCTCCTTCTGGCTCCAAAATCGATTGTGGATCAAATATCCAAGTTAATAAGAGACTTCCTCTCGCAAGGCGGTAAAGGAAATCAGAGCCGATTGCGTTTGGTTAATTGGGACACTATAAAGAGACCTGTTCCTAAAGGTGGTCTGCATATTAAAGATCCAGGATTGGAAAGCCTTGCCTTGGGAGGTAAGTTGTTGTGGCAACTTTTTTCTAACAAAAAACGCCATGTAAGTCTATTTTTTTGGAAAAAATACCTTAAAGGAGGATCTCTGTGGAATTTGTGAATGTCTAATACTCCTAAAGGCCCTATAATCTGGAATCTATGCAGAAAAGGTTTAGAATTCTTCACTCATCAACTGTATCGTATATCTGGAAATGACAAAAAAAAAATTATGGGATGAACAAATAAATGGTAATACTCCTTTCAATTTCGATCCTTCTATCGTCGAGATCAAAGACTGGTTGGAAAATAAAGGTCTTTTGCGTTTGTCAGACATTTTAGCTTGGGACTGTTCAGGAAATTGGTCATCATGGGTGTTCCCAGAACTGCCAGACCATGGAGATTCTATGTTAAATTCACAATTCAAATCGTTGATAACTAAGCTGAATGGTTTGGCTCCGATTCATTCTTCGTGTAGGGACGTGTGGGGCTGGGGAGCTACAGGAATTTATTCGGCAACAACAGGATATCAGTCTCTTCAAACTAATCTGATATCTTCTCACAACGCTAATTTCTGGAAATTAGTGTGGCAATCTCCCAACATTCCAAAAGTTAATTTCTTCTCCTGGATTCGCATGCATTAGAGAACTCTAACAAATGAAAATCTGCTAAAAAGAGGTTTTTTTGGTCTTTTCAGATGTTGCTTTTGTAAGCAAGATGATGAAACTTTAGAACACATTTTTGTTGGATGTGAATTTACTCAAAAAGTGTGGGAGCAACTCTTGAGTGGGCTACCGATCTCGTCTCCTTCTAATATTTATTTTATAAATCTATTTGCTAATTGGTAGCTTAGGTATCCAAGAATTTCTTCCACTAGTCAAGAATGGAGGAAAATTTGGCAAGCCATCCCAAAATTCTTTTGGTGGAAAATTTGGCTAGCAAGAAATGACTTGATTTTCAATAACAAAGCCATGAAACCAGAACCTGTAGCAATAAAAGCTAAGGCTCTGCTCCTGGAAGTTGTGGGAAACATTCATCTTGATCCCAATAAAACCAAAGTTGAACATAAGTGGCTTGGATTGTTATAGGTGGATAAAATTCAATTGAGTTTCGGAAGGCCTGTTATCAGTGCATTTTGGCATGTAAGACATTCGGAAAAAGAATTCACAAATTGGTGGCAAAGTAAGAATAAAGTTTCAATATTCTTTGATGGTGCATCAAAAGGAAATCCGAGGAATGCTGGAGCAGCTGGATTGATCTTCTATCCGGGAGGAAGGCTTCAAACTAGCTTTAGTTGGGGATTAAGCCAACTTTCAAATAATCAAGTAGAATTATATGCTCTTCTAAAATCCTGTCAACTCGCTAAAGAAGCTGGGCATAACAATCTTCAAATATTTGGAGATTCATAAATCATAATAAAAGTTTTAAATTTTGCTTCAGAGTTCACTAATCTCAGTTTGATCGTGACTATGCAAAGGTTGCACTTCATCTTGATAGACTTTGTTTCGGTCTCCTCTTTTCACATTCTTCCTAAATTGAAGAAATCGACAGATCTTAAAGCAAACCAGGGATGTCTTCTACCTCAAGGAATGTTAAGTTTGAATGACGAACCCAGTTTGATGCATCAAATNATCGTTTTAGTGAAAGAAAAAAAAAATTAGGATTTTATTTTTTTAAAATCAAAGAATTACTCTTATCCTATTGCGAAGTGCTATCGAGGAGTATTCAAATTTTATTTAAACCATTTCCTAAGTCCAAGGAGCAAAAATTAAGGTTTTTAAATCAAAACTCCAAGAAGATATATAGTTTTATTAAAGGAGTGGTGAAAGATGAGTTTATTTATAAATCAAAATTTGGATTAAATGTTTTTATTGTAAAATGGAGCTTAAGCATATGATAACTTTAAAAAAAATCTAGCTATTTTTGTTCAATATGTGGCAAATCATTTATTATGAAAGAATATCAAGTTAATTCATAAATACAATCACAAATTCAGAAATTGGAGGGTAAATTAAGCTACTACAAAGAGAGCAATAGAACATTAAAATTTAAGTATGACCAAGAGAGATATTTTTGCAGGTTAACAAAGAAAGATAATTGTTATTAGAAAGAGCATATTTATGAATTCCTCACAAATTAATGAATTAAAAACAAATTTGACAAAGACTTACGAGAGCAAGATGAAGAAATCTCTCATCTAAAAGATCATAGAAAAAATTACTAGCAAAACTCAAGAAATCAAAGGATAAGAAGCAAGGGGGGAAAAATAGAACAAGAAAATCGAGATCTCGTTAAAAAAATATCCGATAAAGATGAAGATAACATCTTACCTAAGAAACCTTAATAAAAAATTGTTGGAACAAATAAAGAGATTAAGGAATGAAAAAATGGAGAATAGAGAATCAAAATAACAATGACAAGTTAGAAAATTAGAAAGAAAAAAAATGCTTAAGAACACGTGATCAAGATCTACTTACACAAATTAAAAAAACGAAACATGATAAGAAGTCATTACAAGAGATGCTAGATCATCTTGTCTACAAGGATTCATCAATCAACAAGAGAACAATGACTAATGTAATAAAAATAAATAAATTAGTAGATGTGGAAGAGAATACACTAGAGAGAGGACCCAATATAGATCCAATTAAAGTCCAAAAACAAAAGGACTCTTATATTGAAAACTTATCAAGAGATAAACATGTAGAAATAGCAAAAAAGAAAGTTTTCAATAACAAGACATGAGAGACTAGTTGGGACACCTTATCAACATCCTAGTCATAGAAGTTGCAACCTCAACTAGTTGGTACATCAATATTATTCTAAACATAAACAAATGGTTTATATTCTGGAGAATTTGAATAGGAAAACAGTTTGGTGCTAAGGTAAAAGTAACCTTGGGAATCAAAGTACATCAGGTTTTATTCAAGGAAACCATGAGTGCCCATTGACACATAAGATCAAATTGGGGTGGTCTGATCCAATAATAGTAAAACAATTTTGTTCAATGTTTTACAAATCATATCGTCTTGTTTCATTAAGTGTCGCAGCTACCAACACAGAAGATCATGAGAAGAGATCACAAACAAAAACAATGGATAAGTCTGTTGTCGTCTCTTACACACCTGGGGTTATCGCAATATAAATCTTCAAGCTGCTAGGTGTGTCCTTGAGGACAAGTCTTGAGTCAGGTACTGTCACCTGATCCTAACTCCTTTGTTTAGGCTTAAATCCTAACGAAACCAAAGGGGGTAGTCCCTACAGAAAGAGTTTATAAGGCTCTTAAATATTTTAAGTGTTAGATGGGATTGTTTTTTAGGAGTTTTAAAGGTGAGTAAATTGTTATCAAGACACTTAGCAAAATTAAAGAACTTAATTCAATAGCATAACAAGATATATTAATAATTATAAGATGATTGAAAGCAAATAGAATTGCAAAAATTAAACCAGTGTCTTCATGGAGTCGGAATAATAAATGTTGTTGAAGATGAGAAAATGTTTTCTTGTGTACTTTGTCAATTTTAATGATTAAAATGATGAGTGATTAAAGGGGAAAGGAGATTCTCGATATACCGAATGGTACAGGGAATATGTTTGGATTTTGGGAAAAGTGGCTCTGCACAGGAAAATGTGGGCTAGATGGAGCCATAGAGGGGTGTTCAACACTACACCGACAAGGGGGCCAGCCTAATGGGACCCCACGGTCACTTTCTAGTTGTTCCCGCTTTCCCTAAAGAATTTGCCCACTATTCACCAAACTCGTTTTACGTCATTTTTTTTGTAATGTTTTGGGTTGTTAATTTTATTAAAATGAGTTGATTAATTAAATGTGAAAAAATTAATAAATGCACAATACCGCTTTTGATATCCCCAAATATGAAACAAAGTTGTGAGGGGTAAAGCATACATGGTAAAGGCAAATGTTTATTCCGATTTGTGAAAGCAAAGTACGAAGATACAACCCGTTTGGACGGATAATTTTAAAGCTTAGAAAAATCAAAGAAATCTGAGAGATTAATTACTACGACAATAAAATGTTAGGTTAGTATTTGATTACTTTGCAAAAGTAAAGAAAACTTTGAAATAAAACTGAATTAACTGACAGTAAAAACAACTAAAGTAATTTAAAGTTGGCAGCGAAAAAATAAAGCATAAGCAAACCACTAAGGAGGCAACACAAATCCCCCACGGGGGACGGAGTGCAGCCACTTGGAAAGCCCACGTGCTTCTCTTTTACTTATTTATTACAATGTTGATAATTTAATGAAGGGCTTCATGTTGACCTTTTAAATTTATCAAAAGGCTTACAATAACTCGTTGAAAGAAGGGGCTGAAGAAGTGGGATATGGAGGTGCTTTGAGAGGCTAAAAACTTATAAATTTCACCAACACTTTCACTTGTCCTGTCAATAAAATACAAAGACCAGCAAGCTATATATTTATAAATTAGTGGATTAATGTAAAAATACAATAAAATTACAAATACTTAATACTTCCCTAAAGATTGAACAAAATTATGAAGCACAAGTATTAAGTTTTAATGCTAAATTCAAGCTTAAAATATGAATTTAAATGCTTCTTTAGACCTAACAAAATATGCAACAAGAGCTGTATGCTAAGCTTTAAAATTATCTACTTGTTGAAGAGTAATGTAACCATAAAATTTTAATTTTAATAATGTAGAAGAAACAAGAACCCAGCTTCGATTTTGAAAGAATGGAGAGACATAGATGCCTGCAACTCAAGAAAGATTAGACCAAGACACTGACACCGAAGGTGAATGAAGATGCAACTGAGTTCAACCTTCTCCTTCGGTTTCTATCCTACACTGTCACCAACACTTTGCAAAGAGATATTAAATATAGAATACGTAATTAACAGAGATTAGAAGGGCATTAATACAACTGAATACACCTGTTGCTTCACTATCTGTAATTAATGAAGCATTAATAAGCAAATCAAAGACAATGAATGTTTATTCTATGTGTTTTAGAATAACCCTCTAAGCTAAATAAATCTACAATTATTACAAAATAATAAGTGACTAGCAGGATATCACCTCATAACATCAACCAAAAGCACATCAAAGAGGACAATTGCACATCATCTAGCCTCCAAAGCCTTCAAAAATATTCCATTAATAGGTGATCAAACGATCAAGAAAATAATTACAAGAGCAGAGGTTCAACGCTTCTACCTTAAAATAATGGAGCAATGCCTTGCTTATATAGAAAATATGACCAAGAGAGGAGGGCACAATTGTCTAAGAGAGAGCGCTTTGCTTGAGTTGGCATGAGATAGATATGGGTTGTCTAAAGCATAGCAAAGACAAAAAATATGCCAACTTCCAATTCATAACTCAACACTTGCTATTATCCTCACAAATTTCCATCTTTTTCTTAAGAGATGTGTTCACTTGATTTAGCAAAATCGACATGCCTCTATTTGTTGAAGAAAATACTCCAAAGTGTTTTAGAAACCTTAGGAATATTTCATTTTACTTTGCCAACTCAGAAAATTCACTTTCGGTACGTTTCCTTTATTTTATGAGTTGCCGAATTTTTCACTTTATCCTTTTTTTTTCTGTTTTTACCATTTTTCGAGTAATAATTAATTTTGGTGATAAATAATTACTCGAAAACTTATGAAAATGGGTTTAGGGATTAAGTGGGTGCTCTGGGATAGGAGCACCCCTCATGGCAAATTCTGCCCCTCATGCTTTTATGTCTTTTTGAATATTTTTAAATAACTTTTTTAAAATAATCCTAAAAAAACAGGAAAAAAAAAATCTTCCAAAAATTAAAATAAAACTATGGGGGGCTTAGTACATGTTCATATGAATTAAAAACAATGATTAGCATGGTAATATACATTGATACATAGGTTTTAATAACCTCTTAAGCCCTTACCACCAAGACATTTATTCTAGCTTTGGAGGAGTGGGTGAAAAACTTGAAAATTATAAGTCGTCAAAAAATGACATAATTCTCAAGGAAAATACACCCTAGAGTAAAGTATTGATGACTAAGTCCTAAGAAAGCCAAACATTTTACATAATTTCATCATGCTAAGTCATTTATTATAATTCCCCACAAAGTATGAACATATAAAAAAAATAAAAATAAAAATAAACCACCAATTGGCTTGATGGACCTCAAAACACATGTGATGAAAAATTGATTTGTTCAAGTCTTTGATTGCCCACTGAAAATCCACTTAAGTGTAAATTAGTGGATAACAAAGTCATCCAATATATTATGCTTTGTGGACAAAACATTTGCAAGGTGAAGACAATATAGCAAACACAAATATTAAATCAATTATAAACACTCAAACATTAGTAAATAGCAATGATTAATTAATAAACACCAGTACTAAAGATGACTAAGGGATACAACCCTTCGTGAATAGTTACCAAAGGTGCCTTTAGAAGTTATATAAAAATGACACACTCATTGTATTGTAAAGCAACTTATTATTCATTGTTTAAATATATTCCTATATAGATTTTCGTAATTTATCATATATGTTTTGAATATTTAGTATATGAACAGGAACTTTTCACTTCACATTAAGACCTCAGAAATTGATAGAAATCACTTACGGCCCCAGACTTAATGTCAGGCATGATATTTGTTACCCACAAAATCAAAATTATCTGGGCTTTTAAGGCCACTTGGATAAGCCCTTCGGGTTTTTTAAAACTTTAAGCCAGTAGTTTTAAGGGACGTAAATATTTACTTTTAGTGAACTGGCTTTGGCCCCAAGTGGAGCACTAAGTTATGATGAACTATAAATGACTCGATCCCTTTCATATCAGAATACTGCCAAGCAAAGACAGTGGAAGGCTCTTACAAACGTTGGCAGTAGATCTTCCGTTCATGAGGGGAGGGAGATTAACCTAGTTTTATGACTCCGAAGTTGACACCAATAGTTGAATTATCTACCATTGCAATGCCTCTTCCAAATTGTCCAGTGCAAGCATAAGCTTTAAATCCAAATTTACAGCATGAACCGGGCATGATGTAGATTTGGAAGTGCATGCTCTTTTTGGAGAGTCACAAATTGAATCCCAATTTATGTTAGTGTATTAAAGCCAAATATGTCATTTTGTAGAGAGTTTTGAGGAGTGCTTCGTCATTCTCAAAACCATGAGGGGCTTGAGACAACAACTCAATTATACAGAAAGGTGTGGTTGAGCATGTTGTAGGAGAGGGAGCACACTATGCTACAATAAATGGGATTATTCAAATTATAAGCAGACTTGAGGCATAAAAAAATTGCAAAAGACTTTATTGCAAATGGAAAATACTCATACAAGACAATCATTTTATTTAGGGCAATACATGGTCAGCAGAATGCCTGTGGTAATCATCGATAACCTTGAAACTGTTATAGTTCATCAATAAGGCTGCATAAACAAGCAGGAATCCACAAAAGTATATGCCCGGGTCAAGATTGTTCATATGTCTACATATTACCAAAAATAGAGGATGACACAGTTCTAAACAAACAGGAATCCACAAAGGCACCTGCCCGTATCAAGATTGTTCATATCTCTGAAGATTTGCCAAAATTAGAGGATAACATAATTTGAAACAAGAAGTAATCCACAAAAGTATCTGCCCGTGTCAAGATTGTTCATGTGTCTGAAGACTGCCAAAAATAGAGGATGACATAATCCTAAAATCAAAGGCTCAAAGCATACATGTATAACTACAATCATGTCAAGATTGTTCATGTGTCTACAGACTGCCAAAAATAGAGCATGACATAGTTCTAAACAAGCAGGAATCCACAAAGGCATCTGCCTGTATCAAGATTGTTCATGTGTCTGAAGACTACCAAAAATAGAGGATAACATAATTCTAAACAAGCAGTAATCCACAAAAGTATCTGCCATCATCAAGATTGTTAATGTGTCTGAATACTTCCAAAAATAGAGGATGACATAATCCTAAAATCAAAGGCTCAAAGCATACATCGTATAACCACAATCATCAAGCTCCAAAATATAACAAACCGCAAGAAAATTATAAACAATAGCTCTGAAGGCTGCAATAACTCAAAGCATGAAACTCAAAAATGCATTGAGAGAGTTTGAAGATTATCTGGAGGCCACAAAATTAAGAAGAAAAACATGATGTGCACATATTGACATTTTAATTTCAAATGTCAGCAATCTATGAAATCATAGTTTATTACCATATATCTGAACTTGTTATGATGAATAACACTTTGAGGCTGCGAAACATTGACTGGACAAATTAATACATTGATCAAATATGTGAGAAATATATAACAGTTAAATCGTTCCCAAAAATGATAAATGATTAAAAATTGAAGCAAGGATAATAACTTTTAGAGCCCTCAATGCTAGATTACAGAGGAAATTGCATCCTTCATACAGGATACACTTTAGATTACAATTTAGTAGGTATACAACTCCATGGCTTGAAAGACTGATATTTGAGAATGACTCGATAATGTGCACCTTCAAAACTGCTCACATGGACTCACGCTTGATCATCTCCAGCAGAAACTCATTCCAAGCATCTATGGGCCCAGGTAAACACCAATGTAAGCAATCATTCTGCACCTTTGCATTCTTGTCCTTTGCAAATGGATAAGAATACCGATAGGGGCCTGGATGCCCATCAGGTCTCAACAATGAAGCCCAGGTTGTATCAATAAGTCTAAATTTCAATCCCCTAGCAGCACCCTCTTTTGCTGCTTTCTCAAACTCTTCCAACTGAATCTTGTACATTTCTGCGTTCATGCCTTCCTTAACAATCTCATTTTTCTTGTAGGGAACTGTTCTTTCACAAGTGCCTCCATTGTCCCACCGACCATTTTCAAAGTGGTCAGGAGTAAAAGTCCTCAAGAAGGTCAACCCCTTGTAATCTGGCGAGGTATTAATAGACTTGAAAGCCAAACGAAGGGCTTTTCTATAAGCAAAATAAAACCCAAGCTGTGTGAAATTTGTTCCTGGACAATAATGACAACCAATTACTTCATCCTTTTCCAGATAAAGAGCTGACTTTAAGAACCACTGACCTCCAGATAAGAGTACGATATCAAATTCATGCAACTCAGATGTCCATTTTTTATCAGCAATATCAAGGTACAGTTGGAGTTGTTCATTTGCAGAACCCTCTATTTTTTTGGTCGCTTCCTTCACAAGGAAAGGTGACCATAACACTGCAAGAGTGAAGTTATATGATGGGAAAAGCCAACGTCTAAATTTATCAGTCCCATCATTATAAATATCCTTGGGATCTTCCACCTAGAGTAAAAACACACTATACGTTAGGAAAACATGAAGCATTATGCCCTAGCCTCTTTTTTCAAAAATTATTCTACATCTTTTTCTTCTCTTTGCAAGATAAAAGCAAGTAGAAACTCCAAGGCAGGCAGCAACGGCACCATTTGTCTATGTAATGTTGTAAATGTACACAATGAGTACCATGTGAGGCTCTTTAAATCTACAGAATATTGTCTAGGAAATTAGCATAAAATGCAATCACAGAACCCCTGAAGTTGAACCCCTTTGAACCTGGAATCAATGTAAGCAATCATACCTTTTTTGTTGCTGGAAAAAAAAGGAAGAAATCCAGTTTCAGGTAGATAACCAAGGATACAAAACAATCTTTAATGATAAACATGTATCTACAATAAGGAAACAGATAAACCAGATCATATTCTAATGGTGATTTTTTTTCAAAAATCAATTTTTCAGAAAAACCAATCAAGGATAACATTCTTTTGAAAGATAGTCGGTATCTGAGATTGGATGTTTTCACAGTGGTTAAGCATGGTGAGGAGTCTTCTGGAAATTCACTGTGATAAGAGTTTAGTTGATAGTTGGTAGTTGAAACTCTAAGTATACGAAGTGATGATTTTACATCCCATTACATTCATAGTATTTTGTTTTCCTTGTAAATTTCAGAGATAGCAAAGAACATGAGTTATTCTTAAAATTCCTCCTTTGAACCCCTGAAGTTGACAATAGGAATTTATTAAGGGGCAGAAATGCCCCTCCTTGGAAATTCCTGCTGCTTAGAGAGTTATTAGACAGTGTACTAGGGCCACTTCCCATCAGACTCAGATAGAAATCACGGTTACCAAGAAGCGAAGCATGACAGGTCAGAGAGACAGATAGGAACACAGGACTTCGACCTTGAATGGCAGGAGAGAGAGATAGAGAGAGAGATGGATCATTCCAGTCTCAGAACAAACAGGAGACAATTGAAGTTTCCTGCGATGATCTGTATGCTATAAAAAGTCGGTACAGATTGCATGATGCACAACTGCAACAGCGTCTTGTTAGAAAATTGAAGATTGTCCAATTTGGAAGTGCACTAAAGAGAATTTATGTTAAAATTATCAGAAGCAAGTAGATGAGAGTGAATTAACTGCAGCATTGGCAAATTTTCAAAGTTGTAGGATCTGGGAATTCAACAATATTAGGGTTTTCAAAAACAAGCATAAAAACAAAACAAACATGAATCCTACGAATATAGCAAACAAGAAAATGTGAGAGATCTATTAAGGTAGCTGACAATTTCATAGTGAAATTTGAGAGTAGACTGGTGAGGATTGCTTCTTTTATTGCAAAAAGCTCAAATGCTTCAATATCTTTAAATCTAGACATCTAGTTTGCTGAAATATAGGATTACAGTGCATCTACAATAACCAAACAGATAAGCATGATCATATTCTAATAGTTAATTTTTTCAATAGCCATTCTTTTGGAAAATCAAAAACTTAAAAGTAATCAAGGATATCATTCTTTTGAAAGATTGGAAAGATAGGTTGCTAATTTGAACTCTAAGAATACAAGCTGATGATTTTACCTTGCACTACATTCATTGTATTTTGTTTTCGCTATAAATTTCAAAGGAAACATGAACATTAAGAGTTATTCTTAAAATTCCTCCGAACCCTAAGTTGATAAATAGGAATTTTCAATTTATAAAGTTGACTCAGGGCAGAAATGCCCCTCCTTAGAAATTCCTGCTGCTTAGAGACTTATTAGGTAGTGCACTAGGCCTATTTGCCATCAGACTCAGATAGAAATCATGGTTACCAAGAAGCAAAGCAACAGAGGTCAGAGTGACAAATAGGGACGTGGGAGAGAGAGGGAGAGAACTCTAGAAAAAAAGTAAGAAGTAGAGACATGGAACTTTCCAGGTGCAGTACAAACAGAAAAGGTGTTTGAAGTTTTCTACGATGGTCTGTATGCTATAGTACAGATTGTGTAATGCAGGACTGCAATGACATCTTGACAGAAAAGGTGTTTGAAGTTTCCTACGATGGTCTGTATGCTATTGTACAGGTTGCGTAATGCCGGACTGCAATGATATCTTGAAAGAAAAACAAAGACGGTCAAATTCGGAAGTGCACCAAAGAGAATTTATGTTAACATTACTAGAAGCATGAAGATGGAAGTGAATTGACTGCAGCGGTGGCAAATTTTCAAATCTGTGGGATCCAATGTTATAAGAACCGGCCCAGTCATCAAACCGGTAGAGCCCAAAATGTGAACCGGACTGGAACCGTAAAAAAAACAGGAAAAAAACCCGGTAGACTAAAAAATACATAAAATATTCATATTTTGTAAAAAAACATATATTCATGTGCATACATATGAATCCAAACCATTAATACACAAATATGCAAAGTTTCTCATATATGATATATATAGCAAGTACAAGTGCAAATAAACCAAAATAGCACCAAGTGCAATACATCATTGAAGTTCTGAACCAAAAGACATCAACAAAGGGGCTTAGGATTTGGTTAGATCCTTTAGAGTAGGGATTTTTATGTGTTTTAAAAAATAAAAATTGAATTCAGTGGGTCCCCAGACACTACCGTATGGTACTGTACGGACCGGACCGGTTCCGTACGGAACCGGCCGGTTCGGCGGTCTTAGGCCGGTTCACTTATGGTTCGAGCTCATTTTCCAGCTCAAGTGGTTCAGTCCCCAAACCGGACCGACAAAGCCTGTAAACCAGTCAAACCGGACGGTTTTGCCTGAATCGGACCAGTTCTGATAACACTGGTGGGATCTGGGCACACATCAATATTATGGTTTTCTTAGTTAAGCATAAAAACAAAAACATGAATCAAAAGAATATTACAAACAAGAAGAAAATACAATAGACTTTCTAGGAGGATCTTTTTGGTGCCCTTACAAAGTTTATAACAAATTCCAAATGTTCTGTTGTTTTTTTTCTCATTATTTGTTTGTTAAGTTGTATTCGTTGGATGTATCATAGGCCACACAAATGTCAGAGGATCAGTCATGGGATTTGTCCTGGATTCTTTTCTTCACAGGGTTCCATTAAGAAACAGATTTTAAGAGGGTCGGATAGAGGATGAAAGGATCCTAGTATCCAAAAGGATCAAATCTAAATTCAGTATTGGTTTAAGAAAGATCCAATCAACATCTTTCAAAAGAATACTGAAATGCAATAGGAGTTTTAGATTATTTAAAACGCCGCTCATGGAGGACTTATAGAGAACCATGCATGTCAATATTCTTGTACCTATGTGTATTGAGTGAGATCCAGCATAAGATGCATCCAAGCATCTTCAGAACTGATGATGATAAATATCAGATCAGGGAAACTCAGACAGAATGAACACCACAAAACTATGTTACCAAACCAGAAATGGGAACAAAAGGAAACACACCTAGAGGGTTTTGGGGGATTGGAATGGAAACATGAACAGGAACAGGAATGGAAGAAGAAATAGGTTTCCTGGTCAGTTTAAGCTTTACTGGTAACATAACACAAAATAACTCTTCAAATTAACAGTGCAGTGCAATTTTGAAAGGTCAAGCAATCTATATGGACGAGCTTTGAAGAAATCCATCTGCACAGAATAAAAATTGTGCCTGTGCCTACCAAGAGTAACCCAACCTCAGATAACAGACAAGCATCCTAGGAAACTGCAGCATTCAGACTCCATTGAAGCTCAATTTATTTACCATTCAGCACTGCTTGATAGAGTTAGCAATAGAGTGAGTAGACAAGTAGCCAACTAAAGAAATGGACTGTGGAAGGAGACTAGTCAACCTAGTTTTGAGTCTTGGCTACCACTACTCCCCAAACAAATTTGGAGTAAACAGTAAGATCTGCAACTTTCATCCAACTATTTTGATCATTTTGCCATTCCCCTACATGTCTGTATCAGATAACATCAAAAGCCAATGCATATAACTTCATCCATTGTCAGCTGCACATCACTAAATACTTGCCCAGNTCTCCTTTAATGACTACCAAGTGAAGAGCTACTGGCTCATAATTATAAGTAGATAATTACTCAGAAAGTGAAAAAATATATAAACATGCCTACTAAACACATAAATGTAATAATGCAGTTAATTAAGGTTTTGGAAGCGGATTTAAGTGCACTTTGATCAGTGAGGTGATATTCAGAAAGACAGTTTGAGAAGTAGACTATGACAAAAATAGCCTTCATTGACAGGCTTACACTGCAGCTATGGTTTTTATAGGCCAATGTTTCAGGCTCTTGATGGGGGCACTTTTGCAAGATTTTTTAATTTTCCTTGCTTAATAAACAATATAATATGTTGTGACACAAATTATAACTTCAAAAATCATACTAATTTATTCCAAAAAACTTGTTTCTATAATTGAGCAAGGGAGAGGAATGAACTATCTACACAATGCTATACAACCTGAGAGAGGAGGCAGACTAGTGACTGCATATGATTGCGCCCAATGGAATCTCCAATAAAAGCCAAGACTTTTCCACGCATAAGCTCTAGGAAGCTACTTGCATTAAATCGTGGAAGCTCACAACTCTTGGGTCTCCATCTCCAGTGTAGAAAACCAGTATCCGGGCGTCCATGTTTCATACAGTTCTGGTGCTCTTGAATAGCCCGGCAAGTTGCATTTGTATAAAAGGGACCTGAAGGATCTGGGATCCAATCTCCAGTAGATAGATCACAGTCACCATCTGCCATGAGAGGAAGACCCAAAAACAGATAAAGCCTTGATCAAATAAAAAAAGGTAAAACAAAATCATGCATAGCAATTCTAAATTGCTTTTGCGTCTCTCTAGTTTGTCAATGCACTTACTCAAGCAGGTAATAAAATCCTCATGTATATGCTGAAAAAGGAAACGAGATCTCAATGCCATTAACGTTTCATTTGCTTATTGTTGGCTGAATTTGTCTGTGGGGTTGCAACTGTAGAGTGGTGTATGAAGGTTAGCACAACAGTGTTGAACTCGTGAGCACAAGGAAAACCCAGCTTATCCATGCCTATAGCATATGCTATAGAACCCATAGCTGTGTCACAATTGCATCAGAGTAGGATTATAGCATATATGATAAGGTGTAAAGATGGTGCTGTAGTATTGCATATGGGTGTGATACGACTTTGCTACAAACAGATAAGGCCTTGATCAAGTAAAAAAGGTAAAATAAAATCATGTTACTTCTCTCTATTTTGTCAATGCACTTCTCAGCCAGGTAGCTAAAATCCAAAAGATTTCATGTATATGCTGGAAAAGGAAATCGGATCCCAATGCAATTGATGTTCCAATTACTTATTGCAGGCTGAATTTATCAGTGGGGTTGCAAATGTAGAGTGGAGTACGATGACAGCGCCAACAATGATGAACTCGTGAGAACAGGGCAAAACCAGTTTATCCATGCCTATCGTATATGCCACAGAACACATCACTGTGTCACATTTGCATCAGTGTAGGGTTATAGCATATACAATAAGACATAAAATGCTGTAAAGTGTTGCATATGAGTGTGATATGACTCCACTAAAACTGGACAATGGCGGAGTGTGTAGTGGGGCTTAACAATGAGTATGTAACTCAAATCCATGAAATGCTCAGCTTAAAAGGCCATCTTTGGACGTAACCTGTCCTGAGGGCTGATCCAAGTGACCTACACATATTGAATATAGATATCATCTTGGATGATTTTGTTCAATTCCTTCCTTGTAAGTAAGAGGTGGCCAAGCGCATCCAAGGAGTACTTAAACGAAGGAAGTTGGTCTATCCCAATACCAACAAGCTCCAACAGATCTGAGACCCCCGCATACCAGCACCAAGGGGTAGCTGAGGCAATGGACTTCCATGAACGGTAGGCCAAATAAAGGTAGCAGTCCCACCCCTTCGTCAAGTCAGCCAAGCTCCAAATACAATGTAAGAGTGAAACAAGGTGGAACACAGTCTCATGCCATAAGGGCCAGGCCTCAAACTCTGCAAGTATGATAGGCTGAGGTATTGTCGATTTGCATCTGATGATGAGACAAAGCAGGATTTGCACCCTCTCCGCTAAGGCCCAATCAGAGTCTAGTAGACAAGGCCCCGAAATCTTAGAGCCATAGAGGACTTGTTAACCCTTAGTTGTGTGATGTACTATTGGAGGTTAAGATCCAACAAGATTCCATCAAGCTGTTCATGTTTGTTCGTTGATCCATGACATGCATGCATCAGGGCTCTTGCTAGAACTATCAAGGCATGCCAAGATTGTAAAAAGAAAGTCTAAATGAGAATGCTCATATATCTCTTTCAGTTCTACTATTTTTATTATCATCTTGTTTTTTGTGACATGCACAAGGTCAAATCCAAAATCATCGAGCAAGTAATGGGGGTGGTGGTCAGAGTTTGGATGGTGAAAGGATGTGAGTCAAAATCAGCATCTTGCCTTGTTATAGAACCTAAGGATAAAGAAAAGTCTGCAATGTACAAACAGGTGTAAGAGCTGCTATCATAGGCTTTAGTGGTTTGGACAACGGTTAACATAAAGTGTAATTATATAGAAAGGTTTCCTAGCACTTTGAGTTGATTCCTTGGGGGGTAACTCCTTTTGATTTTATGGGGTTTGTTTACCTACTTTAGAGGGGCCCCTATGATGGCACACAAGTTCACAAATATAATATTCTATAAGGGGGGCTGTTTATGGTCTAATTCTTGTTTATCCACTTTGGAGGGGCTCAAATTTGGGCACTCATGCTGCTTGTGGTCTGGAGGGGCTCATATTTGGGCACTCATGTTCACAACCTGTCACATAGTACTATCAGATTGAAAGAAGATGAGGAAACTTTGGTTTGGTCTAAAAACTCAGCTACAGGCATATACACAGTCAAGCTTGGCTATGCTGCAAAAATTGAAGAAGAGCGGCCAGAAGATAGAGAATGGTGGAGGTCTATTAGGTCTAGCTTGGGTGGTTGGGAAGAATAGTTGCTAGTCTCCCCACCCAAGTAGTTTAATTCCCATAAGTGACATGTTGAACTCTTAATGAGTATATTGTTGTAATGGCCTTGAGCCCTAAGTTGGCAAAGCCTCGAGCTTCTGCCGAATCCGGTTTACCCTGGGTACCATCCTCGTAATGAGGAGAAGTACTCAGTGGGTTTCTCCAGGATATGTATTTCATGGAAAATAAAAAGGATGGAAATTGGTGGAGACAGCTATGGAAGGAGCCTGGACCACTTAAAGCAGTAATTTTACTATGGCTGGCTTTAGCAAACAAGTTGCTTACTTGGAACAATGGTCAAAAAGGGAACTGGATGGGACCAGCTAGATGCATCCTTTGTAAAAGGGATAATGAGTCTGTTAATCATTTGTTTGTGTACTGTGCTTTTGCCAAGGAAGTTTGGATGGAGATTCAGATAACTCAGGGTTTGGGAATAAATGCTAGGTGGAATAATCCAAGTTTGGTGGACTTCTTCCTGGAATGGCTATCTGACAGGGCAGCAAAAGCACACAAGGCAGGTCCATGTATATTTGTGTATTGGATCTGGTAGACTAGAAGCCAGATCCTTTAACCAGCTTCCTTTAACACAGGTGACACATAAAATCGGAATGGCTATTCAGGAACATAAGGGGATACCAAAAGAGAAGGGGCATAGGATGCTGGTAATGCTGTCATAGATTATGAGAAACCTTGGGGCAGGGTCTGTACTCTTCAAAGACACTTCTCATAACTCGACTTAAATTCGGAGTTGGTACTAGTTCAACTAACAGAACAGAGTTTTTAGCCCTTCCGATCTTGTTAAAAACTGCAAAGGCAAAAGATATGAAGCACTTACAGATCATGGGAGATTCAAAGTTAGTTATTGATTGGGAAAATCAAAAGAACAAAGTTGGAAACCTTGCAGGTCCCTATTTTGAACCTAATCAAAGAAGTAATGAGTTCATTTGAAGACATTTCTTTTTCTCATGTTTTTAGAGAATAAAACAAGGAAGCTTTGTCCTTGCAGAAGGGTAACTTGACTGAATTGGAATTCAGGTAAGGCGCTCTCTAGGCTTCTTCAGATACTACTCTGTTTTGAGTTTCCTGATACTTTTTAGTAAATTCTGTTTTTCTGGGAGGTAAGAATCCAGTTATGGTTTTGTAAGCTTCTTATGAATATATTGAAATTCATAAGAGGCAGGTATGCATGCTTTGTCGGAAGCAGGAAGGCTGGGTTATCCTGGAGGACTGCATAATATTTTTTCTGCTTTAAGGTAAAGATAGTTAAGATAAACAATAAACAGGCATATTTTGAGCCCGAAAGGGAAAACAAATATATATTTTCATTTCTTGCTCGGAAATAACAAATGTAAAGATTTTTTTTCTTAGCAAAAAAAAACAGATTCGGGCATTCATATCTTAACATAACAAATTGGTAGCTGGTATCCATCCTGGGATATATACACCTACATACAGACCCATAGAAATAAAACCACAATTGGGCATCTATATCTTAACATAACCAGATAAGGGTACTCATCCTGGAATATAAACACCCGCATACAAACCCACACAAATAAAACCACATTTGATCATTCATATCTTAACATAACCAGATATGGGTACTCATCTTGGGATATATACGCCCAAATACAAACCGAAAGCAATAAAACGAAATTAATTGTTAAAAAAAGACAAAATTCCATATACTCATAACCAACAATCACCCGGGGGAAAGGGGGATCCGCCAGATTTTTCTTTGGAAAGAAATAACCAACAGGCAGCCAAGATCCAAAATTGCCCAACAGAACATCTGCTACTTACATTACTGGAAAAGGCGCATATATTTGGACCCAAGTACTTACCTTGACTGATGGCGGAACTGTTGGGACCAACCACATTGTCTCCTGTGCTGTTCAGAATGGAAACCGGAGTGGATCTGTAACCTGAAGTTTCAACTGAAGATTCTTCATGTGAAGTCTCTACTTGGTAGACTGCTGGGGAATGTGAGAAATATGATCTCAATACTGCAAAGGGGATGATAGCTACCAGGAACCATATGAAGAGATGCCTTTTCTGAAGAAGAAATGCATTCCAATCCCCGTGTGGATGTGAGCAATTTCCCTTGCAATTGCCAACACCATTGATGTGGGGGGTATGGTGGTGAGGAGGCTTCATGGCCAAAGCAGGAAATAAAATGAATGAATCGAGTGTTGAATCAAAAGAGATGATGGACGAATGGCGAATAGATAGAGGAGCCAAGCAACTGTGGAATAATAATGAGAAACAAAATGAGCGACGAGGTGAAAGAGTTTGGTGTGTTGTCAGATCTTTGTTATGTTAGATGAATTTTATTGTATTTTAAATGTATTCTTAGTATATTGCAGATCTGGGCTCACTTGACTGATTAGCTAATTGTTCTTCCATGTTAAGCGAAATGGACCTGTCACTGTGTCACAGGTCAATTCTGTAATCGATTTTGAGCTGGCAAAGCAACTAATACCACATATTCATCGCGATCGAGAAGGTTTATAATAATTATAATTATAGTGTCAACACAAAGTTTACCGTGCTGACCATTTGCTTGTCCAGTGGTCATATCACTACAAAGTATGGTGTAACCCCTTGTGTAAAAAATAAAAATTAAAATAGGGTGTAACACTACCAAACTAACCCTGTAAAATGTGTTCACCTGATTACCCAATCACTCGATTGTGGAAAGCATTTTAGGATAACACTAAACCTATGTAAAATATAAATTTTGTTTCTTTTATATATTTAATGGCAATGAAATAAAGTGTGTGATAAGGGTTTCTCTTGTAGGTTGGGTGGTTAAGACACTAGGCTATCATTGTTTCTACCCATGTTCAAAACTCATGATTATATGTACGTGACATCTATCGAGTGTCGTATTCTAGGATGTGACACATTATTTGGCCTATTTGCGTCATTGCTTTATATATGTACTTATTGATTTATTATTAAGATATTAAGCTTGCTTAAATGTTATTATTTTTATTTATTATTATTATTATTTTAATCAAAGATGATGGGTGTTTAGGGGGTATTTATAACTCTAATGGAAAACAATAATTATCATATGCATGGGGAATAGGAGTTGCAAAAACACATCAAGCAGAAGCCTTCACCTTATATCAAGGAATGCTTATTTTGTAGGCCCTAAAAATCAATAGTATCTTGATCTTAGCAAATTAATCAGTGATCATTGGTTAAGTGTTAAGTGACAAAGGTAGAAATTGGGCATCACTCTCCCCTACCCATAACTATTGCTTGAATCATAAGGCCTATTGTAACATACCTTTATAACCTACCTAAAAACATAATCAATTTTTTTTATTTTTTTTATATAAGAAAAAATATGTCCTTAGCCATGAACTTGTATTCATTCTCTGTCATAGAGCAAAAAACGCATTCAAGGTTTTATCCTAACTCTTTTAACTAAATTGAAAATCAAAATCTTAAGTTTAAAAGCCTTTCTGCAACGAGCCTTCTGTAATGGACTTTTTCTGCAATAGACCTTCTGCATCGGACCTTTTCGCAATGCGGACTACGGGTGGTGGAAACCCTCCATTTCCTTTAATTCTCTTGTTCCGCTTTCCGCATTCAGCAATGCAGATTGTGAAGACCTTAACATTTTAACCATTTTTCCTTTCTGTTTTCCACATTCCACAATGTGGATTGCGGAAACACATATCTTCTTCACGGTTTAACTTCCGCCTTCCGCTTTCCGCAATGTGGATTGCGGATTGCGGAAATCCTTAGGTTCTTTAGAAATTACCTTCCATTTTCTGCTTCCGCGGTGCAAGTTGCGGGTTGCGGAAACCTTAAGTTTTCTTACAAAATATCCTTCCGCCCTTCCACTTCCACAATGCGGATTGCGGATTGTGGAAAACTATAAACTCTTTACAATACTAACTTTTCGCTTTTCGCTTCCGTAATGCGGATTGCAGATTGCGAGACACTTAGAATCTTTATGGTTTTAAATTTCGTTTCTGCTTTCCATAATGCGGATAACCCTTAACTTCTTCTCAGTATACCATTCATCTAAGGACTAACTATATTACACAAGGGCTTCACTGGACTGGAAGGGGGTTTAAACCCAGACAACAATTAGACTTCCCACAGGGGGCCCTTACACTGGTCATTAACAGTAGAGCAATAAAGCATCCAAGAAACTCATTACATAAATAATAATACACTATTACTAATACCATACGACAAATACAGTCATCATTAACTAAAACAGAGTAGGGAATTCACCCTTGGTAAACCATATATCAATTGCAGTCACAGTTAACTTAAAACATAGCAAGGGGATTTCCCCATTAGTAAACTTCATAACCCATGCAGTCATAGCTATTCAAAGTGGAGCATGAGTATTACACCATTAGCAAGCCATAAAATCAATGCAAGTTACAATCCCTTAAACCAGTGCAGGGACATCACACCACCTCATAAGCAACACAATCATCTAGCCTAAGATATGGTATTATCATTTTATGGACATTTGAAACACACGTTCATACATATACAGATATATTATGAGCTCAATATATTTTGCAGAAATATAAACACAGTAATGGAACATGTTTGTAAGGTGAGCCGAATGAAGAAGGAACAACCATGTTCCACCCAACCGTAGATTAGGCACATATGTTCTTTGCCCTTAATCACCCCCAAGCTAAACTATGCATGCCAAGAGCGGTTACATCCAACCTCAGGTACAGTTCTCTAGTGAGAAATCACTTTCCTAACACAGAGTGCTCACATGGCAATTATTGCTTCCAGTCTTGTCTAACGCAGAGTGTTCACACAGCAAGAGTTCAATCCTTTCCCAGTATACTCAGCAGTGTCCTACCTACTTCCATATGCTTCATTTTTATAGTTTTGGTTTTTGCCTAGGTCTTTTGTAGCTAACGGCCAACTCCTCATTGAATTTTTTCCGCCCACTACACCCCTGATTCCTCAGGGCATGTCCCATGCCATACTGGCATTCTCACACCTGGTGTAACCTCCCTGAGATGGACTCTTCACGTCCCCCACTCTCGCATGCATAGTTTCCTCTTCAACATGGTTGTCCCCATCATTCACTTTTTTTATTAAAAGCATAATGCTTCAATTATATCTGTCCTCCAAGGACCAGTTGGCAACTTCCAGAACCAACCAATCTCATTAAACAAATAAAACAATAATTCAAAATATTACAAAAATGTTTGTTTGTTGGGGGATATTACATCCTCTCCCCCTTGTGGCAACACTATCCACAGTGTTCTTAGTCTTCTTCCATAGCTTATGGAAATAAACATGGGTACTTCCTCTAATTCCTAGGTCACCTCCTCTGGGTTGAAGTGCTTCCATTGCACCTTAACTCAAGCGACGACCCGGTTCCGAAGTACTATTTCTTTCCTGTCTAGAATGCGTAAAGGTTCCACCTGAAATTCGCCTTCTAGTTCCACCTACACCACATTCCAGTCAATGATATGAGTGGAAATCATGTATATATTTCTTCAATAATGAAATATGAAAAACATTACGAATTCTCAAGTGAGCAGGAAGAGCAAGTTTGTATGCCACGGGTCCAATCCTTTCCAATATTTGAAAGGGTCCGCAAAATCGTGGTGCTAATTTGGTACAACCTCCCAATTTAAGGGAGCTCTTTTTGGGTTTGACTCGGAGGTAGACATGATCTCCAACAGAAAACTCTTTGTGTTGTATTTTTAAGTAAGTGTAACTCTTTTGGCGATCCTATGCCACTTTCAGGTTCTTTTGTACCTCTCGCACAGTTTGTTCCATGTCTTGTAATATTTCAGGTCCTACCATTAGACGTTCTACGAGGCTATCCTAGCTAACATGGCGTAGTGCACTTTTTCCCATACAAGATCTCAAATGGGTTCATTTTTGTTAAGGCCTGATAACCGTTATTATATGCAAACTCTACTAGGTGTAAATAGTTCTCCCACTTATTGGGTTTGTCCATAACATACATTCTTAGCATGTCTTCGATGATAACTCATGTTGAAGTTTATCTTGGTTTCTAACCCTACAAATAGTGCTTTCCAAAATTTTTATGTAAATTTAACATCTCAGTTAGAAATTACCATCTTCGGTACTCCATGAAGTCGAAATATTTCTTTCAAGAATATCTCTGCAACATTGACAGCTTTATAAGTTGACTTCACAGGAATAAAATGAGCAGACTTGCTTAACTTATCAACTACAACCATAATTGAATCATGTTGTTTTTGTGTTAAAGGAAAACCTATGATAAAATCCAAAGATATTACCTCCCATTTCCACTTAGGAATTGGTGGAGGTTGTAACAACCCTGTTGGAGGTTGATGTTCAGCCTTCACATGTTGACATTCCAAACATTTAGATAAATAATCAATTAAATCTGCCTTTAATCTGGGCCAAAATAATTTCTTCATGAGGGTCGTCGTCATCTTTTGGTAACCAGGACACCAACTTTAAATCTGCAACATCAGGCATGTATATTCTCTCCTTAAACCGAATTAACCCTTTCTGGTCAACTCTGAATTCTGTCCCAATTAAATTTACCTCATCTATTTGTAGCTTGTTTTGTAAATTTATATAGCCAGCATCATGTATGCTAGCTATTTGTATTTTGCTCAATAGATCACTTTCAGGTTAACTCATAGTGATCTCATACACTTCATGAGTTCTTTCGACTGAGTGCATCAACCACCCTATTTTCCTTACCTCTGATATGCCTTACTTCAAAATCGAATTCACTTAACAAGGCCATCCATATTGCTTTCCTAGCATTAAGTCCAAGCTGAGTAAACAGATTCTTGACACAGGTGTTATCTGTCAATAAGAGGAATTTATTTCCTAACAGGTAGTAACGCCACATTTTTAAGGCATGCACTACCACTACCAATTCTAGATCATGTGCTGCATAATTTCGTTCATGTTCTTTTAATTTACGAGATTCGCAACATACCACATCCCTTCTTGAGATAATAATCCCCCCAATCCCTCCTTACTAGCATCTATACAGACTGTGTAGTCTTTATAAGGGTCAGCCACCTTTAATATTAGGGCCATGGTTAATAATATTTTTAGATTTTCAAAGCTCTCCTGACACTTTGAGGACCATATGAAATTTACTCCTTTCATTTGTAAGGAAGTAATGGGGTAGGCTATCTTTGAGAATCCTTGGATGAACCTCCAATAATAACTGGTGAATCCCATGAAAGATCGAATGTCAGCAACATCTTTAGGAACAAGCCATTCTAAAATTGCCTTTATCTTTTTTGGATCTACCGCAATCCCTCTTTCTGAGATGACATGTCGTAAGTACTCAATTTATTTCTTAAAGAATTCACACTTCTCGAATTTAGCATATAGTTGTTGGTCTCTTGGGATCTATAGTAAAATTCTCAAGTGTTGTTGATGTTCTTCTTCTGTCCTTGAGTAGATCAGGATATCATCAATGAAAATTAACACAAACTGGTATAAATAATTGTTAAAACTAATATTCATTAGACACATGAACGTAGTAGGGGCATTGGTTAAGCCGAAAGGAATTACTACAAACTCATAGTTCCTGTATCGGGTCCTCAAAGTTGTTTTATTGACATCTTCCTCCTTAATCCTGATCTGGCGATAACCAGACCGCAAATCTAACTTGGAGAATATTTTAGCTCCCCCTACCTGATCGAACAGATCGTTAATCCGAGGCAGAGGATACTTGTTCTTGATGGTCACTTTATTTAGTTTTATGTAGTCTATGCACAGCCGTAAAGTCCCATCCTTCTTCCTAACAAATAAAACTGGTGCTCCCCAAGACAACACACTGGGTTTGATGTAACCCTTTTCTAGCAGTTCTTGTCACTGGATTTTCAACTTGGTTAACTCAGGAATGCTCATTCGATAAGGTATTTTTGATACCAGTGCAGATCCGGGTACAATTTCAATGGAGAAGTCTATTTCTCGTTTAGGAGGTAACCATGGCATTTCTTTTGGGAACACCTCCATAAATTCACTTAAGACTGGGTAGTCCTTTATTTGTGTTTGATCTTCATTAAGGAGCAGGTCATTGGCTCGCACCGCATAAAGCTGACAACCTTTTCTCAAACACTTCTTTAATTGTATGGCAGAAATTTGTCTTAAGGAGACGGGTTTACTAATACCTTCTATGTTTCTAACAAGTTGATCCTTGGTCACATACGTAAAAGTTTTATCAAAACAATTTAGTACTACTTTATATTTTTCTAACCAGTTCTTGCCAATAATCATATCATATGACCCTAGAGGAAAAATATTATAGGAGTGATATAACTTAAGGTAGCCCCTGGATCAATTAGTATAGCAATATTTTGGTTAGAAATACTACCTTCAATCTCTACAATTGCAAACTGATGGTATTCCTGTCGATCTTCAATGGCTGCATCAATTCGGTGGAATCTTCTTCCAACTTCCCCAACCGTGGAAGCTTCTTGCAACTTGTGAACAACATTATTTGATTCCATGAGGTGTGGGAAATTTCTTCTTAAATGTGGCTCTCCCCATTCCCAACACTTCAGGGGTTCTTTAGGGATTCCAACAGTCCCTTTGGGTCCAAGGTTTACAGGCTTATTACTCTTCTACTTGTAGCTAGGGTTTTCACCCTAGCTTGTGCTGATGAGCACCTACTAAGGAATCTGGAATCCTTAGTAGCAGTTCAATGATCTAAACAAA
>LPNX010015215.1:40149-93238 GCA_001517045.1 Pseudotsuga menziesii | reverse complement strand
TAATTCATCGGTAAAGACTGAATTTTCAAGTTCGAGAGCAGAGGTAGGGTTAATGTCATGAGGAACATCATGAACTTCCTTTTGGGAAGTGTCATTCTATTCAGGAACAAAAACATTTCTCATAACAAATTCATGCCAGTTATCCCTAACAGGTTCAAATTATATTCTATAAAGATGTGAATCAACCCGAAATGCCATAATCTGGGAAAAGGGAAATCTAAGGCCTTTTGGACTTAAACTTCATCCAAACCTAGGCACAAAGGGGATATTACCCACATATAGTTTAGTACCCTCAGGAAGAGGAGGATAGTCCTGGTCTTCAACTGTCTCTTGCTCTGCTTTGCTCTTTGTACCAATTGCTACATCTGATTCTTCCTCCTGAACCGCTTGAATCCCCCCCAATTGCTCTTTTGATTATTTTCCTTCTGAAACTTCTGATGCAGGGGGGGCTCCTCCACTTATTCTTCTGCTTGCACCAAAGGAATATCCTGTGCCTCCTCTACCACTTCTATCGCCATTGGTGAATCCTGTGCCAATGATGTAATTCTTAGGACCCACCTCCTTCCCAAAACAGGGGTCAAACAAGAAATCCCATGGCGGGCATGGGATATCCCTGAATGACAAGGGGTAGCCGTTGGCAAGGCCATCATAGGAAGTCTTGAACAAGGAGCCTTCAGACATGCTGAACTTCCTCCTAAAGATGTTACTGCTGTTGCTTCTAATGAAGGTAGCACTTGGGTAGTCGCCATTGAAAAGCATGAAGCTGCCATCTTCAAAAAAACCTCAAAAAAACCTGCCCTAAAACCTTGCAAAAATTCTAAAACTGCAAAAGGATCCTATAACTTCATCGGATAGTGTCTAATTCTTCATCAATTTCACTTTTACCTAAAAACTTTAGGTGCTTGCTTAAGAGAACTCAGAACTTTTCCACGCTGCTAGATCTACCGATTCCTCCTCTACCTTAGTTTCCATTGCCTTTGCTGGTGGTTCCAAACGGGGTTAACCACTTTGCTACTCTCTCTATGGCCTGTGTTCCAGGGTAATTACCTGAGCTGTCTCCGCTACTTTCAATTCATAAAAACCAAGGCCGACACATAAATCCCCTCCCTATTGGGTACTAAAATGAATGTATAATAAAAAAATGGCTATTTTGGGAAGTTGTCGTCGCTTAAGCGACGACTACAATGGATGTATAATAAAAAATAACTATTTTGGAAAGTTGTCGTTGCTTACTCTGTCGCTTAAGAGACGCTTTCCAATGCGTCGTCTCTTAACCGACGCTTGTGGCCACATTTAGAAAAAAAAATTGTATCATTGTGATTTTTGGTATGTTTAAAAAGAGAAATCCATGCGCCGTCAGATTTTGCCGTCAGATTTTGGATTGAAATGTAGTAGTGGGAGATTCCTCTTCCGCATATTCCTCCAATCTTTTCATACCTGTCGTTAAACTCAGAAACAAATTTCTCTGTTGATAACATTCAAAGAAATAACATCAACAAAATGATTTAAATTTTTCTGTTTCATATAAGCAAGTTGAGATTCATCAAGGCCTAGTGTTTGAACCTTGTGCTCTGATACCACATGTCATAACCCCAAAATTTCATAAAAATTTAAAATTTTTAAAGTGACATAAAATGTTTGAAATTGCAGTTTAGTAACTGCTAGCAGTTAGCGAAAAATGCAACAGTTTAACAATTTGTAATCACTAGTTTCAAATACAGAAAAACTAGTACAACTTTAATTTTTATAAGTTATAACAAAATGACTTGCATTTAGTTGCTGCTAGCTGTACTGATGATTTACTCTTTTGTCAAGTAGGTGAGAAACCATGTTTGAAATCAGGGATTACTTAGCATTCTGCTAACTCAAACAGTTGCTGGTTCTTTCAGGTTCAACAGGTAAGCGTTTAATCAAGTAGGAGTTTATTTTGAACTAAGTGAAGATGTACTTCTTAAGCATAATAAGATGCTAGTATATAACTTGATTATTAAATGCATCATTTAGATGAGGTAAAGTAAATTCCTTCATTGTTTTGGATCTATGAGAGTATTTCCAATTTAGCCATAATGAATTTTATCCTTATCATATTTAATGTTGTTTACAAGATTGAGTTACTTCAAGGTTTCTTTCTGTCATGAAGATTATAGTACCTAGTCAATTTTAGATTCTTACAGTGAGCATCGAGCTCAAGATTCTTTCATAAAATATTTCTATTGTATTATGATCTTACTGATATTGTCATGTTTAATGACTCAAGTGCATTACTCTTTATGTACGGACATAATCCTATATTCTTCAAGATAAAGTTTACCATGTGTTGTTAGTTTTGTTAAGAGAAACTCTTGTAATGACAGTTTGTCTTTAGTCTCTTTGAATACTCCTTCATTTCCCAGCATTGAGTTTTATGCGAAAAGTTTGGATCTATTAGTTTATAAAATATATTGTAATTAACAACATATCTCTACTCTAACTTCTCTTACTAGTTGTGAAGAAATACCATCAAGTTTGATTTGTTTACAAAAGCGATTATCTTCTTGCACAGCTAATGGATAAGCTGTGTACATGGTGATATGTTGATAACCATAATGCAATTGTTATTGTAATGTTACAATACTATACTGAGTTACAGTTTACAATATTATTTTACAACAAAATAATACTTATAACATAAGGTAGTTTCACTACCTAAAAACAATTATCATAAGGTCAAAACAAGAAGTAGTATACATTTTAAGTTTGTTCCTATGGTATCCTAGTTCCAAAGCATGGCCTATCAAAAAGCATGATTGACATATTAACCAATCATATGAATTTATCCAAATGATCGATGTCAAAGTAGACATGAATATCAATCATAAGTAACGTTATAATATGGTTGATAAAGTGGTTTGTATTATTGACACTTGTTATGTCCCTTTATACTATAGTCGAATGCACGGTTTGTAATAATTGACAAATAATATAATCTATATTCAATGTGTAGTGTTAACTATTGAAAACGATCCATAGTTGGATAAAATTTCTAGACGAGCACGTAGACAAGTCTCCACCATGCAACGGTTGACTTATAACGACAAAACCCTATTCTTTGCATTTGGCTCCAAGGGTTTGTATGTCTATCGGATGCACTGAGAGACTCCTTGCGGCCATGAGAGGCTTGCTCCTTCCTCGTTTGTTGTCTTCATAGTATGCAATAATGTGCAAGTGTTTTAAGGGTTCGTGGTTTGTATTTTCAGTTTCTTCTATGGGTTGAGGAACACGGTGTACGTGGTTTTAATCTCCTCGCTTGGATTGAAGCTTGTAAATAGGATTTCACACTTGTATCTGTTCTTTCTTTACCTTCGCATCGTAGAGCTTGAGTGTTGTATCCTTCCTGCTTCTGTCACAGGGTTGATATTAGGGTTTGATTGCATCTTGGTGATTGTTCTTTCTCTACTCCAATAACTTTTACTCATAGGTAAAGACTTAACTCTACTCGCCCTCCTTTTCTCAATTTAAATACTAATTTTTAGGGTTTTAAATAAATCATTAGTTCTAGTTTTGAACATTGTTTGGTTTTTAACTTGCAGGCTCATGCAGACAGCTCCAGATTTGAATGTAGAGCACTCATGCGTCGGTTAATTTCATGGGATTTCAAACGGGTAAACCCCGGTCTCATCGTGGGTTCTCCCTGTTTGCGAAATGGGTTGGTTGAAGGTTCCTATGGTTGGAAACCTAGCTGCAAACTCTCTACTAGTTATGATATTTACATTGTTATTTGTAATCCATGTTTTTGTTTATTTAAACCCCATCGATACCTTGCTGGGTTGCACAAGATTTAAAATCTGTGATGTAAGTGTTGTTTTGGTGAATATTGTTCAGCCTTACAGCCTACAGATGTAATATTTTGTTAAGTTTATAAAACTCCTCTGTGCTTAAAGTTATGTGATTTTTGTCTTGTTTGCTTTGGTTTTTCTATTCTATCTTTCAGAAGATGAAACTGTGGAAAGGGTTTTCCCTAATCTGTCAGTAATGTAATTTACTATTAATATTAAATATTTATGTATATTTGGTTTAAGAATGAAGACTGTGAAACAGTCTAGATGTAAAGTATATGGGTTTTTTACTCTTTCAGTCCATAATGTAAACTAGTTATAGTTCAATAAAAAGGAATTTTGTGTAATTGGTTTTCTTAGTAGAAAGGGTTTAGACCCTTGAATTCTTACAGGCTGTAAGCCTACCTAATTTGAGATTTATAAAGCATATGGTAATGATTCTTGGTTTAATTTGTTTAATATAAACATATACATTTTATTTATTATTACTCCATAAACTATAATTTATTTCGAGCTTTGTTTTAGAAGATAATGGTAATTTCTAGATCCCTATTAAAGGAAATAATATAAACCCTACAGTGTTATGAAATTCTTGTATCTACTTAAAGTTTTTTTTACTCTATTTTTCAAATAGAAAATAAGAATGATGAGATAACTTACAATTAAAGTTTTGATACTACTTTTAAGAAAAGAAAAATAGAAACTCTTGCATAATTTTTATAGTCTCTTACCTCTAAATCATAGTTAAGAAATACTTAGGGTTTTCGTTGACTATCAGTACTTAATATACAAAGATTATAAAAGAATCCTATGATTTTGGTTGTAACACACTAGTGTGTATTGGTAATGTTTACCAACCTGTTGAGGCCTGGAAATTCGCAGGCAACAATAGTAAGGGATTCTCCCCAGTCAACGTTCCCAACTAGCCCGTGACTGTTTGGTGTAGGGAATCCGTCCGGTTTATGGTCCGGCTACCGTAGGTCAAGTGACAAAAACAAAGGCTTTTACCGGTTACGACCCGGTCCACCGTGTGTTTTTGTGTTTTTGACTTAATGTATGAGATGCACATGCCTAACTAAATGCAGGGTGATAAGTATGCAGGGAGCAGTCATAACGTGATGCGCAGGTTCTTACCTCTCGTCTTAGCACTCACAAGCATCTAAATCACATACAAAAGAAATTAAAACTAAATACCTAACATGTCCCTAGGGAGCAGGATTATCATTCATTGGTGAGTAATATATTTTGTACATGCATTATGAAAAGTTACAGATAGCTGATACTTCTTTCAAGACACATGAACAATTACAGATATTTGAACAACCAGATAGCCAATTGTTTATGAACAACATTCATTACTCACAGTGGAAAACATCACAAACATTAGAGGAATTTTGGGGTCTAAAATGGGCCTCCTAAGGAAAATAATAAAATAATAGCTAAAATAATAGTTAAAATAATAAAATAATATTGATTAATTTTGGAGGAAGAAAGAAGAAAACTACTTTTTGTGTTCGTATTTTCGACATATCTCCCTGTGTTTTTACTCAAATTTCAATCGAGAGAGCTTGTTGGATGCGGAATTTGATTCCGCATCCAAGGAATACCCACACTGCATACTTTTGTCGGACCCCGCTACCCCAAAAACAAGAAATACCTGAAAAAACGTGATGATGATGTCATCATCACATTTTTCAGGTATTTCTTGTTTTCGGGGTAGCGGGGTCCATCAAAAGTATGCACTGTGGGTACTCGTTGGATGCGAAATCAAATTCCGCATCCAACGAGCTCTCCCGATCGAAATTTGAGTAAAAACACAATGAGATATGTCGAAAATACGAACAAAAAAAGTAGTTTTTTTTAATGACAAATATGTCAATTCAACCATTATGGTTGACTTATTTTATTGAAATTCTATTGGTTCTTGAATTCCAACTCACAAAAACTTATTTTGGCACGTTTTCTTATAAGGCCCATTTTAGACCCCAAATTTCCTCTAATGAATATACTGAAGAACATTCAAACAAGAACATAGGTTCATGAAGTTAAAACACTCTCACAGTTAATGAAACACAGTTGAAAACAAAATAGTTCCCCTTCAACATTGCTCATTTAATCACATTGATACATTCCACATTACACTTTCTCCAACAGGCAAAAGTTGCAGTTTTCTAATTGTAAAATGAAATAGTTCCTCTTACAAGCAAATGGTTTACAAGTTTTTCCAGGGAAAAAGTCCCCATAAGTTCTATCTTTCACATATTTAAACTCAACAGTAGGTCGCTTGGGTTCCCCCCAAATGTGCGACTTTTCAGTTCTTTGAATGTTCCATATCCCTCTTTTCATCTTTTCTTTGTATGCTCATGATCAGCTGAGTAACTGCTGACCTTTCAAATCTATGCTTTTGTTACTTTCTATTTTGTATTTTCCTTCGCTTGTCTCCCTTGCGACCCTGGCGGTTTCGATTTGATTTTTACAAAACTGTCAAGCTATGCCTTCACGCCGCAGTCACCCCAACAGTTCCTTGAGTTCTACCTGCAATCAATTACTGTGCATCATTCATTGGAATGGCATTTTAAACGTTAAATTAAACCACTTAAAACGGCTAATCCACAAGAAATGGCCAAGTTCCCCGCTTGTTCTGAGAATTTTAACAATGCCGACACCGCCACCTCATTCACCTACAGGCTCGACAGACATCACCAACGACAGACAACAGAAAAATCGTCGACGGCTTAGAACACTCACATCGGCAGTGTAAACTCATTCACAGCCGCAACAGCGGATCCTGACAAGAATGGGTACTGCGAAATACTTTAAGCATATAAGAGTCGGAAGAGTTAAGACTAAGTTGTGGGTGGGAAAGTTCTCAATCGGAAGTCGGAAGAATATCAACATCAGAAGACGAAAGCTTTGCACAGCCGCAACGACAGAAAAGAAATGACTACTGGCAAGTGACTAAAAGACTGACGCATCGGCTGGCGGAGCATTTTGGACTTCGAGTGCTTAGTTGCTTTGGGAGCCGCAACGGCGAAAGCAACAAAGATTACAGACATGCGACTAGCATCGGAGGGTAGAGTGATTTAGACTTCGGATAGCTAGCTGGTTTGGGAGCCACAACGGTGGAAGCTAAAGAAGACTACAGCCTCCGATAAAAATAAAATGCTCCGATCAAAATAAAAAGTGCTAAGTGCTTAAGACTCTGAAATCCAGCGATGGTTAAAACTGCTTCTCCTCCGAAACGGTGGCCCTTCAACAAGCAAACCCACACTTAAAATCTGCGACCCAAAACAACTTCGAAACACACGCAACTTCCGAAAACCAGGACGAGTGTTAGCCTTCAATAATCATTCAAAATTAAAGTATGACCAACAACAATTCACGGATCAAACGATTAAAAAACAAACGCTAAATCATGAGGAGGGGACCAAAATTTAAGAAATTTGGGGAAAATAGTTGCAGTTGCAACAATTGGCGACTACCTCGTGAACCTAGACTTCTGGACAATTTCTTCCCTGAGTGACAGACTGTTTGATAATAAACCACCATGTTGAATTCTTCTAGATATATGGATTTCCCAAAAGGCGATATATGAACTTTTAAACATTGAGGGTAGTCCAATTTAGGAAAATGGAAACCAAGATTTCAAAGTCAAGATAACTCTTTCGAGGCCAGAAATATGAGTTTCATTTTTTTACCTTTGTCTTTGGGTAGCTTCCAGCTTGGACACCACAAGATTGTAACATAATGTAAACATAGATATTCATTTGTTCTTCATTCCCATGCCATTTTGCACTTTTTTGTGATTTTGGACTTTTGTCCTTTGAGTCTCCCTCATGCCTTTCTTTCTGAATTTTTTATTCAGGCTCCTCTATCCATAGTGTCCTTTTGTGTGAGAGATGTATTTAATTTTCAGCTCACGGACGGAGAGGAACTTCTGGCAATTTTATACTTCATATGATTTAGTACTTTGTTCTGATATACATTTCTTTCTTAGGAGTTTTGACTCTTCTTAGCCTTTTGGCTTTCAATTCTTGGCATGGGATCATTTATATACAATATACTATTTACCCTACTTCCTTTCCATGGGTCTCTTGCTGCCACCCCCTAGGACCTTTTTAAGTGTGAGATGGATGGAGCCTCGAAATAGTATTCCAGACCTTTTAATCTTGAGTTACTTTACAGGGATTAAGCAGGACTTCAATGCATTCATAGCCAATTACGAAAACTGCTAAACTAGAAGAAACTCTATCAGATAAAACTATAAAACATAGTCTCATAATAAAGGATTTTAGTTCGTCCAAAATTCTAATGCTCTCCATGCGACCAAGGCTTGCTTCTTTTATTTAAAATCAAATAGAAAATTTAAAGTAAAACTAAACTTCATGTCTCAAAGACTCAAACAGATAGCCAAAATAGATTATTTATATACAAGACAACAGAACTCAAACAGAACTCAGGAAAAATAAGGCTTGAGAACAAAACCATTTACTGGTAAGTTCTCTTCCCATCCTTGCAGATCTTGCAACTTATAAGTAGAAGGGCCAAGCTTTGCCGCAATCTGAAAAGGGCCTACCCACAACTGCTGGAATTTAGTATGTTTTCCTTTATCGTCATGGGGGTGATCCCACTTGAGAACCAGGTCTCCCACTTCAAACTCTTTTGTTCCCACCTTATGTTTGTTGAACCATCTCTTTATTACCTCCTGTTGTTGCTTAAAGAACTCTCTGGCTTTAGTTCTAGCCTCTTCTACTTTCAAGAGATTATATATCCTTATTTGCAAAACTTCATCATCCGACCCTCTAGATTCTTGAGCTATTATGGAAGAAGGTAGCATGATATTGGGAGGAAGAATGGCTTCTTTACGATAGACAAGGGTATATGGAGACACTCCAATCGAAGACTTGGGAGAGAATCTAACAGCCCAAATGGAATTTGGTAGCGCTACATGTGAACTCCTCTGGTTTTCTATTACAGTCTTCTTTAAAATTCTAATCAGATTTTTGTTAGAGGATTCAGCCAGGCCATTTCCTTGTGGATAGTAATTAGCAGAATAATGCAATTTTATCCCTTTATCCTGAGAAAAAGCAGTTAATTTAATTGATGAAAAGTACTTAGCATTATCAAAGACTAACAAAACTGGAACTCCAAAACTGGTCATGATATGATCTTGTAGGAAGCTGATGACTACGTCTTCATTTATCTTGCGCAACGGGATAGCTTCGACCCAGCGAGTGAAATAATCGGTCGCGGTCAGAATGTACTTGTGTTGCAGGGAGGAATTTAGTTTTATTTCTCCAATAATATCCAACCCCCATTGCTCGAATGGCTCTGTAATCATCACAGGTTTTAGGGGTGCCACTGCTCTAGGTTGTCTCCCACTACACCTTTGGCAAATATCACACTTCCTGACATGTGTGTGTGCATCTTTGAAGAGCGTAGGACAATAGTAACCTGCTCTAAGGATTTTGTGGGCTGTAGTGTCTCCCAAATAATGTCCTCCAGCAGGCCCGTCATGCAAATATGTCATTACTTTCTTCACATCTTCTTTCTCTAAGCATCTTAGGAGAACTCCGTCATAGTTTTTCCTGAATAATATTCCTTCAACAATTTGATAGGATGCTGATTTGAGACACAGCGCTCTTCTTTGCTTAGAATTCCAATGTTCTGGAAACAACCCTGTCTGTAGGTAATGCACGAGGTCTATATGCCTAGAATCGGGGGCTGTGAACAAAGGGCATACATCCATCAAATGTAGTTCGACCTCGTCTTCCCAGGCGTGTTCGTTATTGTTCCCATTTTCTGTCATCAGTTTGCACAATCCCTTCCCTTTAACTATAGAAGCTGGATTAAATTCAAGGCCATACTCGTGAAGAGCTACTACCCAATTTCCTCTTCTTTCTCCTAACTCCTTCTGTACAAAAAGGGACCTTACAGCTGGGTATGGTACGATCACCTTGGTTCGATTTTTTAATATATAAGGCCTGAATTGTTTCACTACTTTGAATACTACGTAATCTTGTTTATCAATGGATGGGTAATTTAATTTGGCCACTTGCAGACCAGTGCTCATGAAATATATTGGGAATTCATCCCCCCCATCTTCCTTTTGGGTAAGCACAGTTGCCAGTGAATCATTGGATGCAAAGGTATACAGAATAAAATATTTGTCAAAATATGGGCTTTTCAGGGAGGGTGCATGTGCAACAACAGTCTTGATTTTACTGAAAGCATTCTTTTCAATCTCAGTCCATTTGAATTATGCATTTTGCTTCACCATTTGATGCAGATGCTTGACAATCTGAGCGAAATCAGGCACAAATCTTCGCACGAAGTTAATTGTTCCCATAAATGATTGCATCCCTTTTTTATTATGGGGTAATGGAATCTGTTCAATGGCCTTGATCCTTTCCAGATCGATAGAAACTCCCTTCTTCGAAACTATGTGACCCAGCAACTTGCCCTCCGTGACAGCAAACGCACATTTCTTGGGATTGAGTGAGATGCCATATTTCCGACAGCATTCAAAAATATTCCTTAAGTGAAACGCGTGCTCTTCTTTCCTCTTTGAAAATATCGTAATATCGTCAAGGTACACTACAGTACTACGGCCAATCAATCCGCGGAAAGCTATGTCCATAGCCCTCTGAAACGTCGCACCAACATTTATAAGCCCAAAGGGAATCCTTCTATAGGAAAAGGTTCCCCATTTGGTCCTGAACGTTGTCTTCAATCTATCTTCTTCAGCTACTAATACTTGATTGTAGCCAGAGAAACCGTCTAATAACAAAAACAGTTCGAAACCTGAAACCATTTTTAGCAGTTGCTCCATGGGTGGAATAGGATAGTTATCTTTGTCTGAAGCATGGTTTAAATTCCTAAAATGCACACAGATTCTGATCTTAAAAATGATTCTAGCATCCAATAATTTCTTCACTTCACTCTGAATCAGCGGTTCCAATTTTGGATTCATTTTTCTTAAAGGTTGTTGATACGGCTTGACACCAGCTTTGATGGGAATAACATGTTTGATGATGCTGGTGTCATATGTTTTCAAATCTTCGTATGTCCATGTGAAAACATCTTTATATTGTTTAAACAGACTGACGAACTTGTCTCTTTCTGCTGGTGAACAACATTTTCCGAGATTCACAAATTTAGGATTCGTCTCAGTCCCTAACTTTATGAGCTCGAACTGTAGAGATGAGCTGTGGGTCTTCACATTGGCTGGTCTTCTGAACTTTTCATTTAAATCGAACATTCTTTCTAACATTCTGACTCCCTTCGAGATGAAATTATCATACTTCAGCTCGGCCTGATGTTCTTCATCATCTATAATTGCTCCTTTAAATACCTTGTCATTCGTTAAGCATTCTATAATTTGTTGGTCATCATCGAACACTCGTAGGTTGGTAATCATATCAGGTACCGAGGGACTGAAAAGTAATTCAACAGAGCATCGATTATTAGTGGGTACCAACCTAGCGGCTGATGTGGCCAACAAGTCAGCCGCTGCATTTTTAAGTCTTGGAATTGAAATAATATTGAATGCATTAAAACATTTAAGCAGGTCCCATACCTCATTTTGGTAAGCCTTTAAGTGAGGGGAAACATAATGTATTTGATTCCGATTTTGTTTCACAATAATTTTGGAATCTCCAAAAACTTTCAGATTGCTTACCTTTAATTCAATCGCTTTCTGTAAGCCATGCACTAGCGCTTCGTACTCAGCTGTATTATTCGTACATTCAAACTCTAATCTACATGAGAGAAAATGTTTATTCTTCTGGGGGTCGATTAGGACACAGCTGGCCCATGACCCTTCTAACGTCTTAGAGCCACCAAAAAACAAAGTCCAAAAATCACTAACTACTGAATGCGAATCTACTCCTACTGCTAATTTTACTATGTTACAGTCAATCTCATCAGCCTGTGAGAATCGAAGGAGATCAGGCTGAGTGTCTGATGTGTTGCTGGATTCTTTTGCTTGGTAATTTCCTGGTTCCAAATCAATAAAATAGTTTCCCAATATAGAATCCATTGGTTCATTCTTCTCCTCAAGTCAAGTAACATTGTATTTCATGTGAGGCTCCCTCAAAATCTTAATTTGGTTCGGACTTCCTTTATACGGCAACCACAGATGTGACCAATCCGAGGCAAAATATCCACTTAGTTTGGCCGACCAATCTCTGCTTAGGACAAGACCGTAAGCGTCTGGTATATCAGCCACCACAATATTAATGACTTGGCACACTTTATCATTTGATACCAGATAGAATAGGACATCTTCCATCTCACCAATTACCTTTACATCTGTCCTATCTAACTCAACAACCCTCCACGTGGATGGCTTAGGCTGCCCATTTATATTTTTATAGACTAATATTGGCATGACATTAACCGACGCCCCTGAGTCTACCAGGAAATTATGTACGTTGTGATTGAAAATTTCAAACGTGAGGAGGAAAGGTGGATGTTTGCTTTTAGACTTACCTCCAACACTGGTTTCTCCGATTTCTTCTTCTTCCCGAGGTTGATTGTCAGTGGGCAGCTTCTCATCCGATGCTTCAAGTGCTTTCAATAGTCTTTCTTTTTGCTGCGGCACTTTACACAGTTCAAATAAGGAAACGTTTTCCTTGGCCTTCTTGATATCTTCCACGATGTCATAATCCATTTGCAATTTAGTAGAATGTGTCTTATCAACATTCATTTTCCCTTCAGTGGGCTTGGCGAACATATCAGTCTGCCTAGGATCTTGGCTGGTAATTGTGAATTCAAGAATTTTATCAGCTGCGGAATGATTTTGAAATTTATTTACATTTTTTTGCATCCTTTTGATTTTTGGGAGAATGAGACTATTTTCTTTAATTGGCCCTCGGCTTCTTATTGCTACATTGGTTTCCATGACGTTCTTGTACCCCTGATTCTTTTCTTCTTCAGCATCAAATAACGAAACAGAATTCCACAAAACCATGGTTTCCTCTTCTTGTTCTTTCGTTGAAGTAGTATTCTCTTTTCTTTCTTCATCTCCCTCTTCTGTTAATCTAGAATCCAACAGTTGATTCATGACCAACGTCATCGAGTTTATCCATTGAGGACAATTCTTTTCAGAGTGTGGTTGTTGGTGAAAAGTGCAAAAATTGTCCATGCCTCCCTCTGTTAAATTCATAGATGCAACATTGTGAGGAGGAGGTTGAGACTAATTGTTATCCTCTATTTTCTTATAATAGGGCTTATAGAACTTTTGTGTTTCCTTCTCTTTCTCCAAATCTATGATTTTGTTGGAAAGCTTCTGCATCATTTTTGACATATTTTCAAAATATGGCGATTTCTCTTCCTTAGGCTTAGTAAACAATAAGGATTTCCTTCTCGCACCTTTCTCTCTTGAATGTTCTGGATAATCTTCGATACTTTCTCTTTCAGCTTCCACTATTTCCGCCTCGTCATATGTTTCCGTCAAAGTAGGCTTATCCCTACCTTTGGCAAACATGGCCAAATCAGGGCCTAAAGCTGAGGTATAATATTCAATCAGGACCTTTTCCGAAGGTTTGTTATCATCAAGAAAAATTCTTGAGGTATGCTACAAATCTTTGAGTAAAACTATGCACCTTCTCCTTTCTCTCTTTCTTCAAGGTGCATAGTCCTTTCATGAGGGCTGCATGATTCTTTTGAATTGCATACTTACTTCTGAAAAATCTCTCGAAGGTATCCCAATCAGGGATAGAGTTATCAGGCAACCCAAAATACCATGATGCTGCAGCTCTTTTAAGGGTATGCGGAAACAGTCTACAAACTACATCCTCATACTCCCCAGCCCTCAACCCTTCTAGCGCCAGAACTGTTGAGGCCTAGAAATTCATAGGCAACAACAGTAAGGGATTCTCTCCAGTCAATGTTCCCAACTAGCCTGTGACTGTTTTGTGTAGGGATTCCGTCCAGTTTGCGTTCCGGCTATCGTAGGTAAAGTGACAAAAACAAAGGCTTTTACCGGTTACGGCCCTGTCCACCGTGTATTTTTGTGTTTTTGACTTAATGTATGAGATGCACATGCCTAACTAAATGTAGGGTGATAAGTATGCAAGGAGCAGTCACAACATGATGTGCAGGTTCTTACCTCTCGTCTTAGCACTCACAAGCATCTAAATCACATACAACAAGAAATTAAAACTAAATACCTAACCTATCCCTAGGGAGCAGGATTATCATTCATTGGTGAGTAATATATTTTGTACATGCATTATGAAAAGTTATAGATAGCTGATACTTCTTTCAAGACACACGAACAATTACAGATATTTGAACAACCAGATAGCCAATTGTTTAAGTACAACATTCATTACTCATAGTGGAAAACATCACAAAATATACTCAAGAACATTCAAAAAAGAACATAAATTCAGGAAGTTAAAACACTCTCACAGTTAATGAAACATAGCTGAAAACGAAATAGTTCCCCTTCAACATTGCTCATTTAATCACATTGATACATTCCACATTACGCTTTCTCCAACAGACAAAAGTTGCAGTTTTCTGATTGTAAAATGAAATAGTTCCTCTTACAAGCAAATGGTTTACAAGTTTTTCCAGGGAAAATTCCCTGTAAGTTCTATCTTTCACATATTTAAACTCAACAGTAGGCCGCTTGGGTTCCCCCCAAACATGCGACTTTTCGGTTCTTTGAATGTTTCATATCCCTCTTTTCATATTTTCTTCATATGCTCATGATCAACTGAGTAACTGCTGGACCTTTTAGATCTGTGCTTTTGTTGCTTTCGATTTTGTCTTTTCCTTCACTTGTCTCCCTTGCGACCCTGCTGGTTTCGATTTGAATTTTACAAAACTGTCAAGCTACACCTTCACGCTGCAGTCGCCCCAATAGTCCCTTGAGTTCTACTTGTAATCAATTACTGTGCATCATTCATTGGAATGACATTTTAAACGTTAAATTAAAGCACTTAAAATGGCTAATCCACAAGAAATTGACAGGTGCCCCACTTGTTCTGAGAATTTTAACAATGCTGACACCGCCACCTCGTTCACCTACAGGCTCGACAGATATCACCAACGACGGACAACCGAAAACTCGTCGGTGGCTTAGAACACTCACATTGGCAGTGTAAACTCATTCACAGCCGCAACGATGGATCCTAACAAGAATGGGTACTACAAAATACTTTAAGCATATCGGATTCGGAAGACTCTTAAGACTAAGCTATGGGTGGGAAAGTTCTCAATCGGAAGTCAAAAGAATATCGACATCGGAAGATGAAAGCTTTGCACAGCCGCAACGACGGAAAAGAAATGACTACGGGAAAGTGACTAAAAGACTAACGCATCGGTTGGCGGAGTATTTTGGACTTCGGGTGCTTAGCTGCTTTGGGAGCCACAACGACGAAAGCAACAAAGATTACAGACATGCGACTAGCATTGGAGGGCAGAGTGCTTTAGACTTCGAACAACTAGATGGTTTGGGAGCCGCAACGGCGGAAGCTAAAGAAGACTACATCCTCTGATAAAAATAAAATGCTCCGATCAAAATAAAAAATTCTAAGTTCTTAAGACTCTGAAATCTAGCGACGGTTAAAACTGCTTCTCCTTCGAAATGGTGGCCCTTCAACAAGAAAACCCACACTTAAAATATGCAACCCAAAACAAATTCGAAACACACGCAACTTCTGAAAACCAGGACGAGTGTTAGCCTTCAATAATCATTCAAAATTAAAGTAACACCAACAACAATTCACGGATCAAACGATTAAAAAACAAACGCTAAATCATGAGGAGGGGACCAAAATTTAAGAAATTTGGGGAAAACAGTTGCAATTGCAACACAACCATTTAAAAAAAAATTGTATGGTTCACTAAAACACCGACCTCTACATGCTGTAAAAGAACCATTTCTAAATTGCATTAAGGCATTGAAACGCTGCACCCATAATTGACGTACCATTTTCGAGGTTTGATCTGTTAGATAATTTTAAAAAACTTAAAAAATATTATTTTTATTATTGGAAAAATATTCGTGCACTAGTACTACATGTTCTCTATATGTATATCGGTTCTCGTAAGTTTATTCCATCATTTAGTCACTCAGAGGCTACAACCACAAAAACATATACCTTATAATTTTTCCCAAAAACAAAAAGTGCCCATTAAAAAATATCTAACTTTAGATAATTAAAATCATTTTCAAAAGAAATAAAATATATATTTGGAAATTTCATTCAATTTCCTACATTTCTTGTTGTTTACTCATCACAAGATTCATTGTGTAAGTGTCTCAAAATATCCATGCAAGTTTACCGATGCCTGTTTTTTCATCTTTCTATTGCATCTAACACATCAAAAGAGACCCTCATCAGCTTGCACACACCCTTAGTCAATTGAAATAAGGATGAACACCTAGCAACAAATCACAAGACTTTTATAAACCCGACTCTTAAAAAACCAGGACTAAATGGAACAACCAGTCATTTCTTTCTATAACCCATGGACTATGTAACACAACCTAGGCTAGATGAAACACCCACCAAATTGCACTATTAAACTCTCAAATTGAAGCTAAACTGTAATGTCCCGGTTTTGAACCCATTTGCATTAAAGGATACATGATGTATATGTTGTAATTAATCGTGGTGAGGGGATAAAGGCAAAATCCCTAGCATCTATTTGGTTGTGTATGTTTCGACAATAGGGATCGTTGCCGATGGTATATCATGCTATCCAGCACACTATAGTTTTGGGCATCATGTAAATATTCACATCAATTAAAATAAACCTATAGTCAGCTACGAAGGTGCAACGTTAAATGAAAAGGGCATGAGTCCTAAGGTTAAGGTGGGTTTGTCCAACCCGTGGGGGTCATTGGGAGTTTGCCATGTGTCGGCCACCCATTTAAACTTCTATTGTCTATTAGTTGGGATCAGTTATTGTTGAGTAGTGGTGGGTGTGGAAGGACTGTCAGTGTTTATCCACCCACCCACTCCACCAGCGGACTCTTCCTCTTCACGTCGCGTGGGGAAGAAGAAACATCATCTCCATTCTTTCCATTCAGTTCACTCTCCCATGATTCCCACTTCTTCATGGATTTGGTCTTGCTCACACTCACGCAGGTCAGTGCTGGTGTTTTTCCTCCAACCGCGAGTTTGTTCTGGGAATCAGAGGGTCATTCTGTTCACTCTCCTCACGATTTTCCCCATCGTTTTGTTGAATCCTCACACACAAGCTAGAAATGGGATGGTTTTCCTCACATAGGAGTTGGGGACTATGATCTCACACGGTGAGCTGGAAGATTGGCCGAGAGGCCTTATTCTGCTATGTGTATGCTTTCCCTTTCAATGCTGGGAATCCGTCTTCTTCCCATCTGCGGACTGTGTAAGGTTCCCGTTGTTTCATTATGGGATTGGGTTGTTGATATTCCCTGGTTTTGGGTTGCTGTGACCTTATTGGGTTGCTGCTGAGTTGTTTTGGCCACACTAGGGCCAAGAACAACTCTAAGTCATCCTGCCTGACCTGAGCTGTGTTCACCCTTTTTGTTTGGGTTGTCACCCTGTTGTATTTACCTTCTTCATAGAGCCGTGAATTGTTGGTTCTAATGCAGTATGCAGTGGTTGGTTTTCATACGGTTAGAGTGGTATTAGAGGCTGGGTATGCTTGAGAAACTTGGTGTTTGGGAGCCACTCAAACAGAGATAGATTGCTGGCTTTCTTCTCCACAACCCTTGAAGAGTATTGGAAAGGGAAGTCAGGGCTTGAGGGACTGTGAAGCAGAGAAAGGACTGTTTCCTAGCGTTGGGTGTGTGGATGTCTTATAATTTAGGTTAACTCTGGAGTAGGCATCCTTAGCTCTCCATTGAGGCCACCAGCTTAGCATATAGCCTTTCCTAGCTCCTTGACAGCCTGATAAACCCTACTGTGGGGGCTTGGCTGATTTGTGTACCTTGGCTATGTGTCACCCTGCTTTGACCCTTATTCCTTGAGGAATCATGCCCAACTAGAGGGTGGCAGTGTTGCTGAGAGATTGATGAGCATGCTAGCCTATGGTTGGCTGGAATGTTGTAGTGACGTAGCTGGTTGCGGAACGAATTCTTTTTAAGATGAGTATTCTTGACTATTCCATCTCTACATTTCTATTTACTAATTTATGAATATGATGAACATGTGGTATGCTTGAATGAATGTATGTTTGCTTCCGCTATGTATATGAAGGATTATGAATCTTAGTATGTTTTATGTTTTAAGCTTTATATTTCTACATTATATGCCTGTTCATGTTCATGGGGCTATTTCCCTAGGGTTTTTCATGGTTTGGTAGCATCCTCCTCGTCGGTCAGAGGGTCGGGGACGCTATAGAGTGGTATCAGAGATAAAGTTACAGCATGGGCCTGAATGGGCCATGAAATTTCAGCTAGCAGAGGTAAGTTGCTTTTTTCCCAGCAGAAATCAGAAGGAATCTGTGCATGGTAAGACAATTTTGAGAAATTTGAAAATTTTCTCTATGTATTGGAACTGTCGGCCTATCGGAGGACTAAGTACAAATGTCCTCCGACACAGTGGACATACTAGTCTGACGGTCATCCGATACGGACCCTAACGACGACAAAATTTAGTATAATAACCACCAGCCAATGTTAGGACGATGGAGGAAGAAAATTGTAAGAATTTTCCTAAGTGCCCGTTGGCCATCGAAAAAGGTTAGTGGAAGGGGGAGCCGATACAACGGTAGGTCCCTGAAGTAAATTTCACCCCAATGCTTTTAAGTGCTCGATGGGCTATCGGCGAAGTCTAGCGAATTGGTCAGCGAACTTAGAGTATGTGAGCATCGAAACATTGGCGGAAGGGACAAGAGGATAGTGGTTTGAACTACCAATAGCAACGGTGGAGCAGAAATTTAAAAAAAAATTCTAAGTCATGAAATCGTCGGTGATTGGCGATGATTAGTTCATCGCATCGCCGATGCTTAGATCAGCAAGTTGCTGATGCGGAGAAAAGTTCACTGACTACATCAGAAGAGGTTAACTAATTGTGAGCCACTGTTGGAGAGTGGCTAGAGGACTATCCTTCTGATGGATAGAGTCCCCGACCACCGATGCCACAGAGGATTGTTGTTTCGATGACTGATGTGACGAAAGATAGAGGAGAAAAATTTCTGAAATTTTTCTAAGGAACTAGAATATCGACGACCAAAAAAGATTAGTGGTTGGAATCGCCGATGACTAGAGGATGGGATTGATGACGAATAGAAGATGAAGCTAATGAGGCTAGTGAAGTGGATTGGCGATCATTAGTGGAAGGAAGAACCGATGCAAAGAAGAAAATTCAAAAAAATTTGTAAGTGCCGAAGCCATCGGCGATCGACGAATGTTAGTTGATGATACCGCTGATGCCGCTGTAATTAATGCTTCTGACAACCGATGGAGTATTGGGGTCTACGGAAACTACAGTTGTTGAGACCACCAATGCAACAGACAAGGAAAGAACATTTTTTTGGAAAGAAAATTTTCTAAAAAATCCGCCGAAGCACCGGAGATGTCGGTAAAACTTAAGTTGTTGGATCGTCGATGCGGCGGCAAAAAGTTGGTGAAGTTTAGAGGATCAGACGACCATGGACATCATCAGAAAATATTAGAAGATCAAAGAGTTATAGTTGATGAGACTACCAATCAGAAAATATTATCCATTGGTGAACCCATCATTGCGGCCTCCTAAGAGACTATTCATTCGATGAGTAGTGCCTCCGACCGCTGACAGGGTTATGACCGTGGAAGACAGATAACTAGCCTTCCGACGAGTAGAGGATCCGATCACTGACCCGGTAGTGCTTAGAGGATTTTATTTTCGACATATTGATATCGCAGTTAAAGATCAAAATCTTAGACCACTACAGGTACGATACAGTGGAAAATTATTGTTGATAGGGCCGCCGATGAGTGCCGAAGAAATTTGTTGCTTAGATCACCAAAGTGTCGGAGTTGTAGATGGGATGAGACCTTATTTGATCAAAAGGAGTTTTTGGGGTTTTCAAGTGGGATTTTTCAGTGGATTTTTAGCAGACTGTCAGTGGATTACAGGGATGAAAAGGAAGAAAATTCTAGGTGGTTGAAGTTGACATTTCAAACTAGAATACATTGGTAAAAAACATCATTTTTGAAGTGGTGTAGTTTTCCAACCCGAGGTCAGAATGAAGCATGTGGATAGGCATTGAAAAGCTTATCCAACATGGAACAAGGGAGAGTCACCATAATTTGAGCATGGATCAACAAGTGATATTGATTGCTTGAAACAAAAGTGTGTTGCTGTCAATATGGACAAATCCAGGAATTGCATGCCTAGAGGTAGCAAGACCATGAAGTCAAAACAAGCTGTTGTGTGGAAGAGGAGTTCCATGCAAAGATAAGGGACTTAAAAACAGAAATTTCCTTAAACCCTGTCTTGTAAATTATAATTACATTTATAAGTTTCATACATGAAATGTATGAAGATATGCCTTGCATGCATAGGATATTACATGTTGGTAAGAGTAGTGAGAATTATACATGTATAATGAACCACTAATGGTAATTATTCCATTGGTGTTGGCATTAGTGGGAAAACCAACGACAACTTTGACATGGATGAATATGTTGCTGATGTTGATGAATGTGACCAGCAACCCTATGAAGAAAGGGATGAGGAAACAAGCCTAGAATCAAAAGTTCATGAGCAAATTTTGCAATCTCCTGCAAAGGACCAACCAAACTGGTAATGTCAAGGGTGTAAGTAGGACCCATGAAGGTAAGAGTTTAATTATGACAATTGCATGGAGTGTTAAAAGCAAGAGTTCTCATACCTTATACTGCGTCCATAGAGAAATGTGTCATGCATGTATTATGTTGTTATGAGCTTAGTAGCCCAAGGAAAGTAAGCACTGATAATCTTAATTATAGTCATGCATCCTATATGAAGTAGTCATGGTTGGGCCATGCATGGTATGTTTGAATGCATAGTATTCTTGAATCAATGCAAGGTGTCATTGAGGGGGTATGCATTAAAAGATTTTATAAATCTTGTACTTATGCATTGAATGGATGCATATGAAAATTATGAGTAAATGTTGTAGATATGCATACATAAGTATGGGTGCAAATGGTGTGATGCATTGCATGAATGCATAGAGATAGTGCATGTGTCATTATGAATCACTAATGGCTGAAATGATGAATTGATGACAATTCCAGAACCATTTCAAGAGATGATGTGAATGCAGGATAATAAGTGCATGAAGAGGGTAGGCATGATCAATTGGCTGCCGAAAATGCTCTATGGAAGGGAAAGGTGGTACAAATGATACGCTTGTGAAGTAAGAAGTATCTACACCTTTCATTTAAATTACATAAATGAGGGGATTGTACCCTGTAATTTAAAGTATGATAATGATTGCGTGAAGTAAATGAGTTTTGGTAATATTGATGAGATTAACAGCTGGAAGTGTTGGAATTTGATAAATTCTGAAAATGCTTCAGTGATTGTTGCAGCAACGAAAACGTTATATGCATCAAGACTTACTAAGTGTTTGGCTAATTGAAGTTCAGGTTTCAGGTAGATTGTTTAGAGCATGGCAACGAGAGTAAGACCATGAAAAATGCCAGAATCTACCATGTGAAAGAGCCAAACCTTATGAGAAGAGTCTCATGGTTGTGAAAATAGTTTGTATGCATAATGCGTTGTTAAAATTTGAATTGTGAGTTTCGTTTTAAGAAATCGCTGACAACTACTAATCACTATCGGCTTGCGTAAGATTGTGTCAGGTCGACACATTGTAAGTGGGTCTTCATGTTATGCTAGTAAGCATAAAATTATAATGGGCACAGTAGTGCTGCTTACAAGAGAACCATGATTGAGGATCACCTTATTGCCAAGAAAATCAATTTCTGTAGTAAATAGAGTTGCAAATTCTCATTGAATTTAATTACTAATGTCATTGCTTGGTTATGGAACAGTCAATTTGGCTTGTATTATCAGATAATGATTGACTGTTTGGCTATTTGATGAATGTTCCAGGGGTACACACTGCAGGAAGATCATGTGTGATGGCCTACAGGAGCCAAACTTCATGGGAAGGTTTTCCCTTATCTTGGAAAGGGGTTTCAGGTGAAACTCCATTGGAAATTTTGGGAATGTCTCATCTGCACTGCATGTTTGGTAAGTAGCATGAGTGAGATGGTGTAGGTTATGTCAGTAAGACATGTGTGGATATGAAATGTAAAGAGGAATTGGGATGGAAAACCGAGGGATCGTCAACTTAAAGAAGGGATCCCCCATTCCTCCTAAATGAAGGATTACTGCATCAGCAAATGGATAAGTGTTCTATGACCCTAGCTAAGAATATGCATGTCAAATTATTAAAATTCCATATGCAGAGCATGTTTTGATTTTATTTCCATTATGACAGATTGCTTGAGTATGCATAGGGCCTACATGGATCACATCAAAAAGGGTTGCGCACTTTCCCAATGTTGAATCATGAAACGGTTTTCAATATTGATTACACCCTAGGGTGTGGACACACTCCTGGTGTCTCAATACTTGATAGAGAATGGTATGAAACATGATTACAGTTTTTAGAGCAATAACGTTGATGAGTTTACATGTATTGCTTTTGTTGTCAGGCTAAAAATATGCAGTCTGGTATTGCACACTAGAGAGAAAAGGGTAAACGGTTGTTACAGTGTTGACTTGATTTCCTATAGCTTGATAAACCCAATTGTGTATTGGCTTGGTTGGACGGTCTGATAAACCCAACTATAGGTTGGATTGACTATGCTTGATATGTATAAAAGGATGTGGTGAAGATGTCACCGAAATAGGGCTGTTATATGCCTAGGGATCCATAGTAGATCCTGGACCTGGAATTGGTCATTTATGGTTGATATAAGTGTATTGTTGATATAAGTGTGTTGTTGATATAAGTGCATTGTTGATATAAGTGCATGGCCTGATAAACCCAACTGTGTTGGCTTGGCTGATTTGTTCCTTCTCAGTCGGCATGAAGGTGTACTGGCTGTACATTAATTATTTGGTGTTGAGGAGTAGCCTGCATGCTGACCTAACATCCAAGTCCATAGGTGATCCAAAGGCATGCAAAGAAAAGCAGGATCTTGTGGACCAACAAGGAAATGCACAATACAGATAAGTATTGGGTTATTTTCCAATTCTTGCTTATGAATATGCATGTGTATATGATTTGGTTATGATGTTTTAAGCTCTTATTTAAGAGATAAAAACTGATGAGAATAAACTGAACATGTGAATTTATTCAATGTTTGAATATAGGTATCGTTGGAAGCGAGGACTATGAGAGCATCCTAGAGGTGCATGTGGACATGTGACTGTCTTGAAGAGCTCAGAATGAGCAGTAATGAAAAAGGTGCTAGTGAGACTGTGAATTTCCTAGCAGCTGAGACAAACCATGTGGGGAGGCCCCATGGTTGACAGGTCTGAAATAGACTGGAGACACTAAGTGTCATGACCAAGAGGGATTGGTCCAACATTCACGGTGAAGTGTAAGAGGCTGAGAGAATGAAAAGCCACAGCCATGGTGTGGGTTCCAGGATGGAACAAGACAAAGAGGGGAAAAATTCTTGCTGTTCTCTCCTGCCTTTTAATTATATATATATATACTTATGCATTGTGAAAACAAAAGATTGTTGAATGCATGTATGGCTGAAAATAGAATGTCTATATTTTGCTTAAAATAATTATGAATGCTAGAATAGTTAATTCCCTGCCCAATAATGGACATGAATGAGCTCATGTGCCTGTTGGGAAGGCATGAAAAATATGAAAGTCTCCTTGATGAGACTTGGACTGTCATGCCAATTGGGCAATTAATTGATTGATATTAATGTCTATATTATGCTTCGTCTAACATAATTTCACTGATGCATTTCAGAGGTGAGAAGAGTGAAATCCAATGGTGCACATTGACTATGGCAGTAGACCAAAAGCTGCTGGACTTGGTTGGAAGTCTCCTTCAAACGATTGCCAAGACCCAAGAAAATCTTGGAGAGATGCTCAAGATACAGAAAAGGAAGAATGAGATGAACCACTAGATTTTGAAAGACTCTATTGGTTTGCAAAAGGAGGTAAAAAGCCTTGTGGGAGAAATCCGTAAAGGAAAGGAAAGTGGTTCAATGATGGGACATTTGTCCAACCAATCCATCAAGAAACGTTCTAGGCATGAAGACTCAAAGGAAATTGAGCAAGTAAGGATGAAGCAGCCAGCAAAATGTTGGAAATGCAGAGGAGATCATTTACGCTGAGACTTCCCAACGAGGGAACATAAAGAGGGAAATAGCAACAAAGTTCCTCGACTTGGGGATGAGCCAAAAGTAGAGAACCAGTAGGAGAAGCTCAAGGAAGCCGAGGGGCTTGGTCCTAAATGTTCAAAGTAAATAATTGAACATGGGATATATCTGCAAAAAATTTTAAATCTTGATGTGCAAAATGTATATGTACTCCTACGTATTGGAACACCAAGGACGATGTTATTCGAAGGGGAAGGGGACTGTAATGTCCCACTTTTGACCCCGTTTGCGTTAAAGGATACATGATGTATATGCTGTAATTAATCATGGTGAGGGGATATAGGAAAAAACCCCACCATCGATTTGGTTGTGCATGTTTCAGCAATAGGGATCGTTGCCAATGGTATATTGTGCTATTCAAAACACTATAGTTTTGGGAGTCATGTAAATATGCACATCAATTAAAATAAACCTACAACCAGCTACGACGGTGCAACATTAAATGAAAAGGGCATGATTCTTAAGGTTAAGGGGGGGTTTTCCAACCCGTGGGGGTCATTGGGAGTTTTCCATGTGTCAGCCACTCATTTAAACTTCTGTTGTATGTTGGTTGGGAGCATTTATTGTTGAGTAGTGGTGGGTGTGGCAGGACTGTCAGTCCTTTCCCATGCACCCAATCCACTAGCAGACTCTTCCTCTTCACGTCACATGGGCCAAAATAAACATTCTCTCCATTCTTTCCATTCAATCCACTCTCCCACAATTCCCACTTCTTCATAGTTTTGGTCTTGCTCACACTCATGCAGGGTGGTGCTGGTGTTTTTCCTCCCATCGTGAGTTTGTTCTAAGAATCAAAGGGTCATTTCGTTCACTCTCCTCATGATTTTCCCCATCGTTTTGTTGAATCCTCACACAGAAGCTGGAAATGGGATGGTTTTCCTAACGCAGGATTTGGGGACTGTGATCTCACTCGATGAGCTGGAAGATTGGCCGAGAGGCCCAATTTTGCTGTGTGTATGCTTTCCCTGTCAATGCTAGGAATCTATGTTCTTCCCATCTACAGACTGTGTAAGGTTCCCATTGTTTCATTATGGGATTGGGTTGTTGATCTTCCCTGGTATTGGGTTGTTGTGACCTTGTTGGGTTGTCGCTAAGTTATTTTGGCCATGTTAGGGCTAAGAACACCTTTGAGTCGTCCTGCCTGACCTGAGCTGTGTTCACCCTTTTCATTTGGGTTGTCACCCTATTGTATTTACCTTCTTCATAGAGCTGTGAACTATTGGTTCTACTGTAGTATGCACTGGTCAGTTTTCAAATGGTTAGAGTGGGATTAGAGGCTGGGTATGATTGAGAAACCTGGTGTTTGGGAGCCACTCAGACAGAGTTAGACTACTAGATTTCTTCTCTGCAATCCTTGAAGAGTATTAGAAAGGGAAGTCAGGGCCTGAGGGATTGTGAAGCAGAGAAAGGACTGCTTCCTGGTGTTGGGCTTGTGGATTTCTTAGAAGTTAGGTTAAATCTAGAGCATGCATCCTTAGCTCTCCATTGAGGCCACCATCTTAGCATCTATCCTTTCCTAGCTCCTTGACGGCCTGATAAACCCTACTGTGGGGGCTTGGCTGATTTGTGTACCTTGGCTATGTGTAAGCCTTCTTTGACCCTTATTCCTTAAGGAATCATGCCCAGCTCAGGGGTGGCAATGTTTCTAAGAGATTGATGACCACGATGGCCTATGGTTGGGTGGAACGTTGCAGCAACGTAGCTGGTTGCGGAATGAATTCTTTTTAAGATGAGTATTCTTGAGTATTCCGTCTCTGCATTTATATTTACTGATTTATGAATATGATGAACATGTGGTATGCTTGAATGAATGTATGTTTTCTTTCGCTATGTATATGAAGGATTATGCATCTTAGTATGTTTTATGTTTTAAGCTTTATATTTCCACATTATATTCCTGTTCATGTTCATGGGGCTATTTCCCCAGGGTTTTTGATGGTTTGGTACCATCCTCCTGGCCGGTCAGAGGGTCGAGGACATGACATAAACATATAGCAATTCAAACCAGCAATAAATCCACTATCACATATCCACAAGATAATTTTTTTTTGCGCTTAAGCATAACCGAGAAAGTAACCCTTAGAAAGTTGTTAAAGGTAGCAAGCTACCATGAGAATCTTTTACGTGGCTGAGAATTAGGGTTCTACTCATCCACCACCATTAAAACTAGATCGATGTGAACATTATGATCTTTACAATGATCAATAAAGTAGGACTCTCCTTACCCTGACATGACTTTCTCAACACCTGAAAGTGGTCTTAATTAATGAGCTCATGCAGTGCCATGATCTTAATAAATGCCTGTGGATCTCAACCTGCTGCCACATCTTGACCACCATTTTATGAGGATAAGATCATATGTAGGAACCAATCACATGGCTTGTTTGTATTGTTACTTTCACTACATAGAGGATAGGATTATAGGAGTGATTCACTAATAGGTATTGAAAATCCTTCCTTCTGGATAAGACAAGAGATAGATCTCTATTTAGACTATTACTATGGTACTAAATCAAGGTCCTACTATCTCATAAATAATGGAAAGATGCAAGTAGTCAATTAAATAGATAGGGTATAAGTCCATTCCTTCTGAGTCAAGTAAAAGGCATTGATTCCAATGGTTGCTTTGCTATGAATTTGGTGTTTTCCTCATACTAAAATCTTGATCACAAATAATATTCAGGTCTAAGGTAAGGATAGTTATTTCACCACCTTGACTATCGAATATACGAATGCTTATTCTTCAAAGGAATCCCAAACCTAAACTACCATGTTGTGAACCCATTGATCGAGTAGTTTATTTAGTTCCTAGATCATTTTCATTTCTAAAATGGGTTTTTTCAACTAAGAAAGAGTCCTATAAAGACAAGAAAGTAGGATTCATCAACTTAGCTAACTGTTTGAAAATCCAAGACCGGACAAGCAAGCCAAGAAAGCAATACATCCAAGACATGGATAACACATTAGATAAATCCAAGAACACATTCACACTTTAACTTTCATATAAGAGGAAGCCGGCTCATTAGAGGGCTTGCTCTCGAGTAAAAATTCCTTTCCCACTAATGGAGGTTCTGTTACAGGATATGGATATGCATGAAAGCTATAACGGATGTGAATAAAATATATGGATAGGCGCTAAAACTAGAAGGGATGTAACTAAAATTAGCTCTCGACCTGCTTCTCTATGGCTTCTCCTTATACTTCCTTAGGTTCCTTTACCCTTGTTTATGCGGGCCTTGCTCCTATATTTCCCACCTTGTTTCTATTTCCTTAACTTTATTCAAACTTTGATCCCACATTATTTATTCACCCCAATCCCTTTGAATCTCCCTTCCTAATCCGATGATACATAAATCAAGGTCTTAGCTCATCATTCCATAACCAATTTTAGATCAAGGTCTATTCCAAATACATCTATTGATTCTATTGATTCAACTAAATTAACTACTAAATCAAACTCTTAATATTCTGATTAATCTTGAATTAACTATTGGGTGTGTATCACTATTTTCATCTCTAATCTCCTTGTCTTTAAAAAGTCATTTACAGTCATGCTATTACTTGTTTTTAGCTTCTGATCCATGGTCTTTGATTAGCCATATGCTTACAAGTGTTTATAGTACACGCTTCTATTATAATATGTGGAGAATTATTATATAGTGGTTGAGTAGGTAGCTTGGTACAACTAAAAGTGTATAACGACTGCAATCATGGTGGAAACAAGATAATTTATTTTTTGTGTGTAAGAATAACTAGGCAAGTAACCCTGACATAGTTGTTAAAGGTGTCAAGCTACCATGACTATCTTTTACATGGAAAATAATTAGGGTTCCTTTGATTTTAAGGCATGGAATGTGTTACATATTGCAACGGTGGTGCCCTACTGATCTACCACCATTAACCCTAAATTTTCATGAACATATGACTCTCCTTACCTTGACATGACCTTATTGGAACCTAAAAGTGGTCTTAATTTATGATTTGTTGTAGTGCTATGATCTTAATAAATGCATGATGATTTCATCCCACCGCCACGTCTTGGGCATCATTTTACAAGGCTAAGATAACATGTAGGAACCAATCCTATGAAAGAAACATAATTAATAAAATAATGTAAAAAGTTATAGACTATAGTCTTGAATTTAGAAATACAAAAAAATTACTTCCACTGACATGAATAATACCACCTTAATAAAAACTATATTGTCCCCCATCAGGGACATAATAATAGTAAGCTACCACTGGTATTCTCCTTTCGAATATTGTTTTGGGTATTGATCTCATGCTTGCTATGTAGTTCCAATTACTATTTCACCTGCAATCATATCAAACCAATGAAAAAAACATACTGCTACCTATTTTGTCTTGGAACTAACATAGGTACATTCTTGGGTAGTTATGATGTTGTTAATTTCCCAACAATGCTATAATCCTTTGCATGATTATCATCAAGTTTCAATTTCCTTTCGTGTGTGGGATTATGGTTATAGTTAACCAAACAAAGTTTCAAATGTCGTCAACACCAAAAAATTAAATGATTGCACTATGATCCCCTATATGATATTAGAACATATTAATGACAATGCATATCATTTGGACTTGCCTCCTCACCTAGGTATCCATGATGTTAACCATCTCCAAAATATGAAATTATATGAGCCTCAACTTTTGGTGGATGAATCACAAGTTCTACATCTTTTTGATAATATGTGAAACTTTGAGTCATCATTTCTTGGAGATACCTTGCTATATGTATGGACTTGCTATGCCATACAATAAAAAAATGTTCTTATCTGGTTAGTGTCAATATAATCTCCCTACCAGGGCCAAATGGTTTGCACAATCAACTTGTCAAAGATAATTTTCATAATAGCTGAGAAAGTGGAGACACTTTCAATGTAAATAGGGATGACATGATAAGATGTATATACTTAGAATAGTGTTATGCATCTTTTATTGAGTTTATACATTAATAAATTTAAGCAAGTTGAGTTTGATTTCTATGAATTTATTTTATGTTAGGGTGTCTACAAGAAGATGATGGACCTTTTAGATGCAATCCTACTTTTAGGAAACATGATACCGTTTCATAAAAATACAATACACTCTAGTTATATAATGCTTGGTTTGGTTAATCCCAAACCTGACATGTCATATGACACGTAGGATAGGCACAAAAATGCGCTATCAATTTGTAACTACAAAATGTGGGCGTGTAGCTACAAAACGATAGAGCTCATTTGCAAAGCAATAACATGTTTTCAGAGAGAAATGAAGACAGAAGAACACAATTTTGGTTGAGAGGAGGCAATTTTACCCATGTTTCATCATCCAAGAGGTAAATCAAGCACCTCTATCATACATTTTTTCCATCCTTAACATAGATTCTCAATTTCTTAATTAAAACCCACTAACTTTGGTTTGAATTAACAAAATATAGAAACACTTTTTAAATCCACCAAAACAACATAAACTCCTTTAGATTCCCTCTACATAAAAAATTAAGGTATTTCCCCTCTCCAAATATTTGTTATATCAATTTCTCTCTCTTTAAACCATAAATTACTATTTTTTTTAATTGAAAACCACCAATTGTGGTGTTAATTGACAAAATGGAGAGCCCATTTTTTAATCCAATCAAACACTATAAACTCCGAACTCCCTCCACATAATAAAACCAAGGTATTTCCCCTCTGCAAGTACTTGTTAGAACAATTTCCCTATATTTAAACTCTAAATTTCAAAACATCAAAAAATTTAGGGCATCCATTAAAATTATTTTCCACCTTATATTGGCTAAGTTGGTCCATTGATTATCACCTACACTTTAATTTTCTTATAACTTGATGACTTCAAAAACAAATCTTAGTATTAATCAACCTGATTTAAATAACCCAGAAGGAATACTACGTAGAATACCTTTTAAGAGTCATGACCTTCATGCCCTCAATATAGAAATAGACTTAAAGGGGCAAACATGTCAAAAACATTACTCTTAAATTGTAATAAGTTTAAACCCAAGTTTGCATGGACATGGCATCAATGAGAGTTAACAAATGTCTAAGTAACTTAGAGAAAGTAGCAGAATGAAATGGGCCACACAAGTCATGATGCACATAGTGTAAGGGATTTAAGGCATGAAAAGTGTCACACTTGTCAAAATTGTGCCCATCATATTTTTCAAAGACTCATCTTAAGCAAACAATATCCTACAAGAAATGAGATAGGGAAAAAGTAGTGGCAATCCCATTCATGGATAGTTGCTCCAATGAGTGGTAGTTATAAATAATGGATATTACCAATAGATACGTTGAATGACCAATAATGTTCCTTCCTTGACCTAAGGTAGTATGTATTCCTTCCCACCAGTGAGAATTACCCATGCCCAATACCATAAATAGAATCACCTAAATTATAGATCTTTTTTAAATGTTACAACTATAAACATTAGAGGAAATTTCAACTCAAAATGGGCCTCCTAAAAAAATTAATAAAATAATAAAATAATATTTATTAATTTTGGAGGAAGAAAAGAAAAAACCTATTTTTTTTTGTATTTTCAATATATCTCCCCATGTTTTTACTCAAATTTCAATCGGGAGAGCTTGTTGGATGCAGAATTGAATTTCTCATCCAACGAGCTCTCCCGATCGAAATTTGAGTAAAAATGGGGAGATATGTCAAAAATACAAACAAAAGAGTAGTTTTTTTTATGATACCCATCCCCAAATTTATATTAAAAAAGTGTTTAAGACCTATACGGTATTTCAAATTTAAAGCAATTTCATTGGCTAACACATGATGATGTGGAATTTGAATTAGAGTTAAAAGGCCCATTTTGAGTTGAAATTTGCTCTAATTCATTTTCATAAGCAAACCTACATCCTTATTCAAAACAAGATCCATTATCACCATCTTCCCCACCAAAAACACAATGCTTGAAAAATCCTTTTAGCTTAGCTTCTTTATCAACATTAGGAATATGATAATATTGATTGGGATTGGGACCTTTTTTTAGTTTCTTGTTGTGAGGACATTTTTTTGGGGGGAGGTTTGGGACCTTTCTTATATTGTGTCGCTAATTCGTTGTTGTGCATTTGACATATAAATTTAACACATGAAAACAAATACTTATTTCCCCTCTAACTTGTAATTGTTCAATTTTTATTTTTATTTTTTAAATACTTGAATGTCATTAAATTTCTTATTGTAAGTTGGTTTTTCATTTTTCATTTTGAAGAGATGTCACTATATACCATGCATATGTTACTAATTATTCTCTTTTTGAATTTTTGATTGCAGTTGCAAAGACGGACACAAATGCAAAGATATTGATAGAGCTTTCCCGCTTGAGAGACATTAGGGTAACTTTCAGTAGTTGGGATCATATTCATCACTTTCTTGCGTCCATTGTAGATGCAATTATTGATTCCATAACAATATCACATGGTGTGCTATATGACATTGCATCATACAGGGAAAGGAAAAGACAAAAATATGTAGACGAGCTCGATTACAATGCAATTAAGAAGCTAAAAATAATAAAGGATCACATATTTTCATTGTTTAGAGACCTTTGAATGGGTGAAATCCCAAACAAAAACAAACCCCACATTTCTATTGAGTGGTGCACATATCATCTCGTTATATATAATTGGATGGACATATATTACATGGTTTTTGATGTGCCACTACATAACAACAGGGAAATTCCCCTATATTTTCTGAGAAAGATGTATGCAGAGTTTGTGTTGGGAAAACACGTAAACGATTTTTATAGTTTGGAGTTCCAAGGTGTTGGTAGGGGGATTCCCAAAAACCATTAGAGTGTGAGGTTTAGAGATATTAATCACCCATTCCATCCACCTCACACACCATTACCTAAGCCATATGTCCCACCTGTACATCAAGTGATTCCACAAATACAAGATGCATTGTTGATTCTATCATAGACCATTGTTCTCCACAACAGTTGTATTGAGAATTTGCATTAGGTAGGGAAATATCTCCCTAGTGTATTGCGTACACTAGGTTGTCATGGTGAGGGACTATATACTAGTGAGGTTAGATCACCACACCACGAGCTTAGCTACAAGCCTCATGAGTGCACATTGTGTGGCCTCCTTTGCTATGGTGTTGCCAGATGTTGTCTTCAATGGTTTATTGAGTGATGTATGTATATATGGTTAATTGTAATCATCTTCAATTTATTTATCCTCTCTGTAAACATATCTAGTTTGAGATAATATTTCAAATTTTGGAATGTTCATGCAGTTTTTAGTTTTCTCAATACTTGTTAATTTCCATGTTAGTTCAATAATGCTAGATGGTCTAATATTGAAAATTATTAATCTTGCAGATGGAAGATCGACCATAGGGGTAGGACATTCCATCCAACGATTCTCTTACTAATGGACAAATCCATGTTACACAGTCGACAACCCCCATGGATGTAGGATTCATTTCCATATCATCTGTGGAAACATCTCACATGGAGGTAAACATTTTAAAATGGCATATTTTAAATACATGTTAGCTTTTTAATCAACATGTTAGTTCACTAATGTTGGATAGTTTATTATTTACAATTATTAAAATTGCAGTTGGCATTTCATCCACAGGGGCGGGACATTACATAAATTTATCCCCTTGCTAGTGAACATATACATGTTGCACAATTGACAACCATTGGATGTAGCATCTGCTTCTGTATCGTCCATGGAAACATCTCGCACGGAGGTAAAAATCTTAAGATGTAATTTTTTAAATACATGCTAGTTCATTGATTCATGGATTTATAACCACATGAACACTTGATGACTATAGGAGTCATCCGAAAAATCTACACCATTTCCTGCATTTGTCTCTCCTCCTAGGAAATATATAAAGAAGGGTCATGTGTATGTGAGGAAGTCTACTCCCAACCAAAGTGAAGGTGTCCATGACCATGGACCTACTGATTCCATAGTAATGTATATCCTTTGATGATATATGTTGTTTTGATGATATATGTTGTTTAACTTGAAATCTATTGTAGAACACATTATATTGTTCATTTTTAGTTTGCATGCTTACAACATGATATTCAAGAGTCGCCTATTGTAGACCTTGTAATGGTTTTTGATGCAATACTTAGTGTTGAAACTACAATGGAAAAAATTCACACATATGTCAAATTATTTCAACATCTAAATACACAGTTTATTATTGTTAGACTTTTTATTCATGCATGTCTAACTATTTCAAAATTTCGTGTCTGTAGCCATTTACATTAGTAGTGTCTTTCCCCTCTAGTCCAACCATGGTTCTGATAGTGCTTGATGTTCAACAAAAAAATCCATGTGATACATAAGGAATGCAATATCCTTTTCCATGTTCTATTTTTGAAATGAGATGTCCATTAGAGAATTAATTGATATATGGTTAATTTCTATTTACTAATTTATTGGTGTAGTTAGCTAATAAAACTTATTGATATTTGATTTACATAATCCATAGATGTACACTGATCCTAGAGATAGTCACCAACGATCAACTTTAGGAAAAGACAAGAGGAATATTGAGTTTTGATGTGTCTTATAGGATATATGTAGCTTTGGATACATGTACATAATTGGACATTGGGAGACATGTGATTTGACATGCCATATAAGGATCATGTACATTGTGATATGTTTTTGTATAAACTAATGGAACATATAAATGAATGATACATTTTACTGCATATTTTCTCGCCAATTTCCACATGTTCTTATGTCAATCCATTGTGTTAATTTATGTGGATTATATCTTACTTATGAACACACTATCTAGAGAGAACAAACTATTTTATTTCAGCTTTTCTTTGAACTCATTACATGCACACTAATTGGATAACTATTAAAACTAAAGGAATTACATTTCATAAGTGCAATAAGTGCAATACATTTCAAAGTTCAAACCTGTAATTTATTAAAACTAAGTGCAATACATGCTAAACATTTCATCAATGCACAATATTTGATTATATAGTTAGATCCAATAAGTTACATATATGTAATTACATATGAGCAAATACATACAAGTTCTCAAAGAAATAGTTATCAAAGGAATAAACATTACTTGAAGAATGGATAAGTAAAATGTAATCAAGAAACACAACTTGCAACCTTGCTCAATAAACACAAACAATAAATCCTCACTCATCACGAACTTCACATAGCCAACGAAACTATTCAATGAACCTCATGCATCAAATGACTAATCATACCCCTATATTTTAACAATGATATAAATAATCTACATTTATTTCCACCACATTTAGAATCAAAATATTTATTAAGTATCTGTTGAGTTTGATAAGAAATACTATGTTTAGATAGTGTACCTTCAAGGGAATTGAGAAGGCTTTCATCAACCTATATATCCTTCGTAGTTCTTCGACGTGTACTTTCTAATGGAGGTAAGGGGGTTGGAATTTCACTATGTATCACATCACCAAGATGCTCTAGTGTCCTTGTAGTAGCTTTTTGTCCTTCATTCTCTTCTTGGTAGTTGGATGGTGGTACTTGATCATCCTCATTGATGGTACCAATAACATTTTCTTCGTCAACAATATGATCTACATGTAATGGCTCTCTAATTTCATCACTTGTATATCTACAATAGGTCATAACATTTTGTGCTTCTTCATGAGCTTCATCTTGAGATGGTGACTTATTACCTTGACTTGATGTGGGATTTGAAACGTCCTCTAATGAGAACCTACATTTTACTTATTTATTAGTGGCATGGATTTTTTGTTCACTAACTATTGTGTAAATTGAGGCCCACTCTAGTGAATGCTTAATTTTCTCTTATCTTAGATTAATAGGATGAACCGTGGTATAATCTATAAATGGAATTGGATCAGTTTCCAAAGAAAGCCTCTAATTTTTCATGTCTATTATTTTATTTTCACTCTCTTCTTGAATGATTTCTTGAGGTCTCTTCTTCCTTGCTAATTTTCTTCCTTGATTGCATATATTCCCCATCACTACAATGATAAATTCAATATAGATTATCTTTGGTGCTCCTTACTTTCAAGCTTGACAAATGGTGAATATCTTCTTTGGTGCTTTAGAATTATGTCTTCTTCAAAACTGCTTCAATTTTCCTCCTCAATTATGTTTATTTCCCATCACAATAAATGATGGATGAGAAAATTTGTCTTTGGTTCTTCTCAATTACAAGTAAATGAAAGTTAAACATTGAAATTTTCTCTCCAATTACAAATTGTTTCTCATGTTGATTTTCCTCCACAATTGTATACATTTACCATAAGCATGAAATGGTATTAGTGATGAAAATTGTTTTATGTGGTCCTCAATCATAGGAAAATGATTGTTGATGATATTATCTTTGGTTCTATTCAATGAGGGATTCTTCAAGCTTGCTGATTTTCTTCTTCAATTATGTTCATATAACCCAATAGCACAAAGATAAACCATGAAAATTTTCCTCAATGTTGCACCTGCATAAAAAAATGAATGATAAAGATTTTGTATTGTGATTCTTCAAATATAGATCTCGTGTTCCTCTTCAAAGAGAGTTACTGTTACTTGTCAGCAGTTTACGTAATGTAAGAATGACATTCGGAAAGGGACATGGTGTTGTTTATAGTCTTAAAAAAATGTGCACATTTTATGTACAAGATAAAAACGCACACATTATGTAGACCCAGAATAAATGGGTTTGGTGCATGTCTAGTGCAACAAATAAAAATCATAGTTTGCATCATCAAGAGTTAGGATTTTTTTTCTTTTTGTAGTAATATAGATACCATCAGGAGGATTTAACAACTAAGTATGGTTCATAGTCCCTTGACCCTAGTTGGGGTAGGAAACTAAAGACTTATTCCCTAAAGGTAGTTTTTAAGGTTTGAGGTCCATGAACAAGGCATCAAACATGCACATCAGACCTCCCTATGTGATATTTTGTATTGAAGAGAGAAAATGCAGTCCATTAGAATCATTTTAGTACTAGGAATAGATAAATAGTAATTGTTTAGGGAGGAAACCTAGTCCTTAGGACCTAAAAGAATCCTATAGACATATAGGGCCAAGAACAACACCGCAAACCATCACACATGATATCTTAATGGCATCCTCAATCATTAATTTGGGATATGTCCATGTCTAGGATTTTTTTAGCCTTAGGTATGAAGGATAAGGTGTTAATCATGGTTGGAAGAGAAATCTTTGATTTTAGGTTGCAAATAGATTCTAGGCTCAAGGTTTATGAATGATACCTTGAATCACCATAGATTACCTCTCAAGTTGACATTTTTCATTTGAATGGATATATGGGAACCTTTAAGGGTTTCTAAGTACTATGTATATGTCTTAGGGACTTAGACTGTCACGTCCCCATCCCTCAGACTGACGAAGAGGATGCGACGAACCCCAAATACAGCCGGGAAAACCGCCCCATGAACATAATCAAAAGAAATCAATGCTGGAATTAAAACTTACAAGCATACACAGATGTAGAATGAATCAACATTCAGCGGAAGCAACACACATACATTTCCAGCATAAACCTGTTCATCATAATTCCATATACAATAGATACAAATTGCAGATATGAATTAGCAGCAGTACTTATCTTTTGATGAAGAATATCGCAACCAGCTACATCGCTGCAACGTTCCACCCAACCATAGGCTAGCGTGCTCATCAATCTCTCAGCAACGCTGCCACCCCCGAGCTGGGCATGATTCCTCAAGGACTAAGGGGACAATTGTAGGTTTACACATAAACAAGGGGATACGATCAGCAAACCAAACATAGCTGGGTTTGATAGGCCTTCAATAATTGGCCAATCCAGCACAGTCCGAAGACCAACCACTGCTTACCTGCAGCAAAACAATCCCTTCACAGCTCTGTGAAGGAGCAAAGGCTACCAGGGATAATCCCAAACAGAATATGAGCACAGCTCAAGCCCACAAGGCAACATGGAGTTGTTCTTGGCCCTAAAGTGGCCAAAACAACTCAGCAACAACACCCAAACCAGGGTATACCAGCAACCCAACTCCAAACATGGAAACGATGGCAACAATCCACATCCCACAGTGGATAAGATACAGAGCTCCCAGCATAGCTTTGGAAGACTCATCCAACATACGTGGGAACTAATAGCCAACAACACACACAATTCCTCCAGGTAACGGCTGGGAAACTTACACAGTCCACAAATAGAAGAGAAGCCAACTCCCATCGTGGACGAAGGGAAAATCAACCGCGGATTGGAAATCCACAGTGGCCCAAAACAAAAATCAGTGAGCTCGACTCACAACAGGGAGAACGACTCAGCAGCATCCAACAGTCATGGAGTAATGAAAACAACCCAAATTGTGGGTGAAAAACAACCAAGCAGACCCATGACTGGTGCGTGAGGAGGAACAGAAAGCCTCCCTGCGTGAGGATCCCAGCCTGTGTGCGTGAATCGACTGACCAACGTGAGGAAGAAATGACCGTGGAGAGAACGAACAGCCAGTGGAGAGAACGCGCGATGGGCAGAATGAACAGGCATGTGAGGGAATGAACCGACCTCTGCGTGAGGAAGATGAATAGGCAGGGCAAGAATGGAGTCATGGGTGGAGTGGGGGTGTGGGTAAGGGACTGATCGTCCTGCCACTCCACTCCCAAAGGCAATAACTTCCCTCAACCACTCAGCCATAACTCCTCAACCACCAACTGAAGCATTAAAGAGGTTGACAAGGTTGGATGAGACAAGGAAAGGTGGCAAAACATGGGTTTTCCCCCATAACCAAGGTTGGACATCCCCCACCCTTATCCTTTGGAACCATGCCCTTTTCATTCAACATTGCAGTGTCATAGCTGGTTGTGGATTTATTTTATTTGATGTGCGTGTTTACATGATGCCAAATTATAATGTGCCATATAGCACGATAAACCATCGGCAACCTTCACCATTGTCGAACATACACAACCAAATCGATGGTGGGGCTTTTTCCTTTATCTCCTCACCACGATTAATTACATTATATACATCATGCAAATAGGGTCAAAACCGAGGATGTGACATTCCCCTCCCCTTTAGAATAACACCATCCTTGGTGTTCCATTACATATATACAGCACATACACAATTGCACATCGAAATTTCAAAATTGCAGATCTGTCCCACGTTCAATCATCTACTTTGAACATTCATGACCAAGCTCTTCAGCTTCCATGGAATTCTCCTGCTGTTTCTCATCTTTCAGCTCATCCCAAGGTCTAGGAACTCTGTGGCTATTTCCTTCGTCATGTTCCCTCATTGGGCAGTCCTGGCATAAATGATGTCCTCCGCATCTCCAGCATCTCACTGGTTGCTTCATCTTTACCTGCTCAACTTTCTTTTGAGTCTCATACCTGGACCGTTTCTTATCGAGTCACTTGGACAATTGTCCTGTTGCTGATCCACCTTCCTTTCCCTTTCCGATTGCTCCTAGAAGGCTTTTCACCTCCCTTTGCAAACCAATAGAGTCTTGCAAAATCTGGTAGTTCATTTCACTCTGCCTTCTCTGTATCTTGAGCATCTCCACAAGATTTTCTTGCGTCTTGGCAATCACTTGAAGGAGACTTCCAGCTAAGTCCAATAAATTTTGATCTGCTGCCATGATCAATGTGCACCACCTGGTTTCACTTTTCTCACCTATGAAATGCACCATTGAAATTCTATCATACCAAGCATAATATCAAAATCAGTTATTTAATTACCCAATTGGCATGACAGTCCAAGTCTCATCAATGAGGCTTTCATATTTTTCATGCCTTCCCAACAGACACATGAGCTCATTCATGTCCATTTCTGGGCAGGGAATTAACTATTCCAGCATTCAAAAATTTGCTTAAGCAAATACACACATTTCATTCTCAATCATACATGCATTCAACAATCCTTTGTTTTCACAATGCATAAATGTATATGTATATAAATATAATAAAAAAGGCAAGAGAGAGCAGTAAGAGTTTTTTTTTTCCTCTTTGTTTTGTTCCATCCTGGAACCCACACCATCATTGTGGCTTTTCGTGATCTCAACCTCTTTCACTTCACCGTGAATGCTAGACCAATCCTTCTTGGTCATGACACTTAGTGTCTTTGGTCTATCCCAGACCTCTAAACCATGGAGTCTCTCCACATGGTTTGTCTCGGCTGCTAGGACTCCCCCGTCTTACTAGCACCTTTTCATTGCCGCTCATTCCAAGCCTTTCAGGACAGTCACATATCCACATGCACCCCTAGGATGCTCTCATAGTCCTCTCTCCCAGCGATACTTATCTGTATTGCGTGTTTCCTCGTTCATCCACAAGATCCTGCTTCGCTTTGCAAGCCTTGGGATCGCCTATGGACTTAGATGTTAGGTCAGCACGCATGCTATCCCACAACATCAAATAATTAATGTCTATCCAGGACACAATCATGTCAACTGGGCTTGGAAATTTACCATGACCATTTCCAGGTCTAGGATCTACTGTGGATCCTTAGGCATATCACAGCCCATCATATAATTATGTCAACAATGACACATACACTTATACCAACCATACACTTATATCGACCATAACCATTACTCTGCAACCCCTCACAACAACCATTTACCATTTTACCCTTACCTTTACCTTTACCTGTAGCCGGTCCACACAAGCAACACAAGCAATACAAGCAAACTCATCAGCATTATTGCTCCAAAACTGTAATCACATTTCATATCATCCGGTCATAATGGATACTAAATCAAAACATGTTCTGCATATAGAATTTAATAATTAAACATGCATATTCATAGCAAGGGTTATAGAACACTTATCCATTTGCCGTCGTAGTATGCCTTATATATATATATATATATATATCCGGCACATTCAAGCCATCAACGAGTTAGGAAAGGATAAATGCTAAGCTGGTGAGCTCACTGAAGAGCTAGGAACACCTACACGAGAACTAGCCTAACTTCTAAGACACCCACACACACCCAACACAAGGAATCGGTCCCTTCTCTGCTACTCAGTCCCTCAGGCCCTGCATTCCCTTCCAGTGCTATCTCGGGGTTGTGGAGAAGAAAGTCAGCCCTCTAGCTCTGTCTGTGTGGTTTCCAATCACCAGGTTTAAGAAAACCAAGCCCCCATCCCTCCTCCCAACACAGTTCATATCCACACATGTCTTACCGACATAACACATAGCATCTCACTCATGTTATTACCAAACATGTAGTGTAGATGAGACATTTCCAAAATGTCCAATGGCGTTTCACCCGAAACCCATTTCCAAGGGAAAACCTTACCATTATGTTTGGCTCTTGCAGGTCATCACATATGATCTTCCTGCAGTGTGTACCCCTGACACATTCATCAAATAGCCAAATAGTTAATCATCACGTGATAATACAATCCAAATTGGTTGTTCCATAACCAAGCAATGACATTAGCAATCAAATTCAATCAGAATTTGCAACTCTATCTACTATAGAAATTGACTTGCTCAATTGTGGGTCTCTTGTAAGTAGCACTACTATGCCCATTATAATTTTATGCTTACTATCATAACATGAATACCCACTTACCATGTGTCCCTCCTGACACAATCTCACACAAGCCAACAATGATTAGTAGTCGTTAGTACTTTCTTAAATCCGAAATCCACAATTCAAATTTAACAACACATTATGCATATCAACTACTTTCACAACCATGAGACTTCTTCTCATAAATGGTAGATTCTGGCATTGGTCAGGGTCTTACCTCTCACTTCCACGCTCGAATAATCTACCTGAAACATGAGTTTAAATCAACCAAACACAATCTTATGCAAGCCAACAGTGGCTAGTGGTTGTCAGCAATTTCTCAAATCCGAAATTCACAGTTTGAATTTTAACAACCTATTATGCATATGATATGGTAGATTCGGGCATTGGTTAGGATATTACCTCTCACTGCCATGCTCGAAATAATCTACCTGAAACATAAGCTTCAAACATCGAAACACAAGCTTATGCAAGCCAGTAGTGACTAGTAGTTGTCAGCAATTTCTTAAATTTGAAATTTACAATTCGAATTTAATAGCTCCTTCACATGGTAGATTCTGGCATGGGTTAGGATCTTACCTCTCACTGCCATGCTTGAAATAATCTACCTGAAACATGAGCTTCAATCAACCAAACACTTGGTAAGTCTGGATGCATATAACCTTTTCATTGCTACAACCATCATTGAAGCATTTTTAGAATTTATAAAATTCAAATACTTCCAGCTGTTAGTCACATCAATATTATCAAAGCTCATTTACTTCATGCAATCCTTATCATACTAACATTGCAAGGTATAGTCATATTATTCATGCAATTAAATGAAGTGGTTAGATACTCCTTACTTCACAAGCATATCATTCATACCACCTTGCTCTTCAATAGAGCAGTTATGGCAGCCAATTGCTCATGACTATCCTACACTCATAACAACCTCTGAAATGGTTTCTGAATTGTCACCAATTCATCATTTCAGTCATTAGTCAGTCCGCATATCACATGCATTCATCTCAATGCATTCATGCCATTCATCACAACATTGCACCTATACTTATGCAATCAGTCATTCACACCCTTCATAGGCATACATCCATTACATAACTACAAGGTTCACAAAATCTTTCCAATGCCTATCCATTCATGCTATCTTACATTCAATATACCGTGCATGGCCCAACCATGACTAACTCATATAGGATGCATTATTATAATCAATATCATCAACATATATAGGCATGACACATTTTTTTATATTCAAATTTCCACATGGTAGGAGGTCTCTTACCTTTACCATTCCATGGAATCTGTCATAAGCAAACTCTTACCTGCATGGGTCATACTCACACCCTTGACATGACCAATTTGGTTGGTCCTTGCAGGAGATTGCAGAATTTTCTCACCAACTTTTGTTATGGACTTGTTGCCTTATCCCCTTCTCTAGAGGGTTGCTGGTCACACTCCATCAGCATCAACAACATATTTCGCTAGGTCCATGTCATCATTGGTTTTCCCACTAATGCCAACATCAAAGCAATTATCATCATTAGTGGTTCATTAAAAATATATAATTTCCAATATTCTTACTAATCATGCAATATCCTATGCATGCAATACATATCCTCATGCATTTCAAGCATAAACGTAGGAAATGTAGTTAAAATCAGCAAGATAGGGTCTAATGAAAACTTCCCTTTCAAATCCCTCATCTTCTTATGGAATTTTTTTTTTTTCACACAACAGCTGGTTGACTTCATAGTCCTTGTTGCCCCTGGGCATGTAACTATCCAGATTTGTCCTTTTGATAGCAGTGAACATCATTAGCACTTTGTTGATCCATGCTTAGATTCTGGTGACTTATCCTTTTTCCCCACAGGATAAGCTTTCCAATTCCTATTCACACGTATCATTCTGACCCCAGATGTGAAAACCACACCACTTCAAAATGCTGGCGAAGCACACCACTGCATCTTGGTTTGGAATGTTAACTTCAACCACCTTGAAGATCTCATTTTCACTGCACCATCCATCTTTTATGAATTTTGGGTTTTACTAATTTGCCCAAAACATAGAATTTTCCTTTCACAAGAATGACTATCTTTGGGAACGGTGGGGGTCAAGGGGGCTTGCCCCCTTATGGCTTCCCTTTGCCACTGCAGGGTGGGTCGAGGGCAGCGCCCTCGGTTTTTTTATTTTTTTTTAAATCTATGTCTTTCGCGCAATCTGGCGCATTAGATCGCTGCCATTTTCTCATTTTCCATCCCATGAAAATTCACTGAAAAACTGCTTGAAAACCCTGCTAGAAGGCAGTTGAATTTGGCTGGAAATCCCACTGAAAAATACCAAAATGCCTTTGTGCCAAAGCGGGTCTCATTCCACCCAACCTTCCGATGTATCGGCTGTCAAACAGTTACCCCTTTCATTGAATCAGCTCTCGGAACCATTGTTCCTTCTGCTGAATCGGCTCTCGGAAGGCTTTCCCCTTCCGCAACGGCGGCTCTCATCCGCTGTCGAAAGCTTTTCTACATCAAAAGGCAAAATGCTTCCGCTTCCACAACGGCGGATCATGAAACACTTCTTCACCCGCAACGGCGGACGTCGGAACCTTTTCTTCTTCCGCAATGGCGGACGTTGGAACCCTTTCTTCTTCTGCAACGGCGGACGTCGGAATCATTTCCACATCGGAAGCCAAATGACTTTGGCTTCCGCAATGGCGGCTCACCAAAGACAGACTTCTTCCGATCAGCCGCTGCATACTTAGAAAATTTTCCATGATTTTTCTTCTTGCACTGCTGGCAATCGGACGTCTTTTCCGTCGGACTCCCAATCGTTTCTTCATCCGCAACGACGGACGTCAATCCACTTTCTGCTTCGATCATTCAACACTTAGCCAAATTTCTAACCTTCTTGCGGCATCGACGATTGGATGGCTTTCGAGTTGGATGCGGAACCTCTTCCTCATCCGCAACGGCGGAAGTTCACTTCGCCTTCTCTTCCGCAACGTCAAAACCCCTTTCACATCGGAAGACTTAATGGTTCGGCGTCCGCAACGACGGACACTCAATCACTTTCTCTTCCGACTGTCTAACACTTAGACCAAAATTTTTCAAAATTTCCCTTCGTCGGAAATCGGCTTCATTGCTGCATCGGTGGCCGAATCCTTTCACAGCCGCAACGGTGGACCGAAAATCGCTAAACATTCCGCCACATCGGAAGTCGAAACCAATAAGTGTTCCGACTGTCAACACTTGGGCAATTTTTTTTTGAAGTTTGCTACTGTCAAATTCTAATCTCTACTGGGCAAAGTGAAGTCCTGCCTCTATCAGTTGCTCCTTCTTGGCCCATAGAGGTCCACTGTTGCAACCAGGAGCTCTGATACCATTTTGTCATGTCCCCATCCCTCAGACCGATGAAGAGGACACGGCAAACACCAAATACAGCTGGGAAAACCACCCCATGAACATAATCAAAAGAAATCAGTGCTGGAATTAAAACTTACAAGCATACACAGATGCGGAATGAATCAACATTCAGCGGAAGAAACACACATACATTTCCAGCATAAACCTATTCATCATAATTCCATATACAATAGATATAAATTGCAAAGATGAATTAGCAGCAGTACTTATCTTTTGATAAAGAATCCTGCAACCAGCTACGTCGCTGCAACGTTCCACCCAACCATAGGTCAGCGTGCTCATCAATCTCTCAGCAACGCTGCCACCCCCGAGCTAGGCATGATTCCTCAAGGACTAAGGGGACAATTGGAGGTTTACACATAACAAAGGGGATACAATCAGCAAACCAAACATAGCTGGGTTTGATAGGCCTTCAACAATTGGCCAAGCCAGCACAGTTCAAAGACCAACCACTGCTTACCTGCAACAAAACAATCCCTTCACAGCTCTGTGAAGGAGCAAAGGCAACTAGGGATAATCCCAAACAGAATATGAGCACAGCTCAAGCCCACAAGGCAACACAGAGTTGTTCTTGGCCCTAACGTGGCCAAAACAACTCAGCAACAACACCCAAACCAGGGTATAACAGCAACGCAACTCCAAACATGGAAACGGTGGCAACAATCCACATCCCACAGTGGATAAGATACAAAGCTCCCAGCATAGTCGTGGAAGACTCAGCCAACATACGTGGGAACTAATAGCCAACAGCACACATGATTCCTCCAGGTAATAGTTGGGCAACTTACACAGTCCACAAATTGAAGAGAAGCAAACTCCCATCATGGACGAAGGGAAAATCAGCCGCGGATTGGAAATCCACAGTGGCCCAAAATGAAAATCAGTGAGCTCGTCTCACAACAGGAAGAACTACTCAGCAGCATCCAACAGTCATGGAGGAATGACAGCAACCCAAATCGTGGGTGAAAAACAACCAAGCAGACCCACGACTGGTGCGTGAGGAGGAACAGAAAGCCTCCCTACGTGAGGATCCCAGCCTGTGTGCGCGAATCGACCGACCAGTGTGAGGAAGAACTGACTGTGGAGAGAACGAATAGCTAGTGGTGAGAACACGCGATGGGAAGAATGAACAAGCGCGTGAGGGAATGAACTGACCTCTGCATGAGGAATATGAACAGGCAGGGAAAGAATGGATTCATGGATGGAGTGGGGGTGTGGGTAAGGGACTGACCATCCTACCACTCCACTCCCAAAGGCAATAACTGCCCTCAACCACTCAGCCATAACTTCTCAACCACCAACTGAAGCATTAAAGAGGTTGACAAGGTTGGATGAGACAAGGAAAGGTGGCAACAAAACAAAGGTGGCAAAACATGGGTTTTTCCCCCATAACCAAGGTTGGACATCCCCCACCCCTTATCCTTTGGAACCATGCCCTTTTCATTCAATGTTGCACTGCCGTAGCTGGTTGTGGGTTTATTTTATTTGATGTGCATGTTTACATGATGCCAAATTATAATGTGCCATACAGCACGATAAACCATCGACAACCTTCCCCATTGCCGAACATACACAACCAAATTGATGGTGGGGCTTTTTCCTTTAGCTCCTCACCACGATTAATTACATTATATACATCATACAAACGGGGTCGAAACTGAGGATGTGACATAGACATAACAAGGGGAGGAAACCTATTCCTCAACCCCTAGAAGATGCTTCTAGGCATCTAGAGCCAATAATGATGTGTCAAACAACCTCAAGATACCCTTCCATGCTATCACTTACCTTGGAATGGGGATGCTAGTGTCATTAGAAATTTTCTAGCACTAAGTATATGTATTAGGCCCCTTGACATGTGTGGGGAAAACCACTTGGCACTTAGGCCTTAGAGGAGGTTGTTAACCTTTTAGGTAAAAAATTGATGCCTCCAACCACCACACATGATGTTGAAAGGGAATTGTTTGAATCTTAATGGGGATATGTATGTCATCATCATTTTTCGAGCACTAGGTATGTGTATCAAGGCCATGGACATGGTTAGGAGGGGGAAATAGGGATTTACGCCCTAAACAAATCTTCTAGGCATCCAAGTTTATGAAGGATTCCTTAAAAAATTACACATGATATATTATAAGTATGTTTGGACTATTAATATGTATGTTAGTGGAATTAGGTGATTTTTAGCAATAAGTATGAGGCTTCCATCAAATGATTGAATAGATGTGATCATGAATTAGGAAATAAAGGAATATTTGAGGCACCCATGTTAATGAACAATTATTTCAAGAACCACACTTGAACTACTCAAGGTATGCTCGGCCTGCAAGAAAATATGTACATTATTTTAAGAGGTTTTGATCATTAGGTATGGGTATTAAGGCCTCAACATGGTCAAGGGAGGAAATCCAAGACTCAAAACATAAAGAACTATTTTTGACATCTAGGTCTATCCATGTCCCTTATTCACTATCCTTATATGCCTTAGTCACTAGACCTCCATGCCTTTGTATTTCCATCTCTCTCTATCTCTATGTGTTTGTGTGTCCCTCCCCCCCCCTCTCTCTTTATAGTTATGTATGTGTGTCCCACCCTCACTTACCCTCTCTCATAACCTCTCCGCACCTTATTAATACCTCCCTTACTATCTCTCCCATCACTCTCTCCCTATCTCTCCCCTCTCTCCCCTCTCTCTATCACTCACCCCTCCCCACCTCTCTATCGTTCACCCCTTTCCCCCTCACTCCCTCTCTCTGACTCTATATGTGTGTGTGGCATTTCCCCCCCTCTCTCTATATATCTATGTGTGTGTATGTCCCTTGATCACTCCCACTCTCTTATAACCTCTCTATACCTTATTTATCCCTCTCCCATACTATCTCTCTCTCTCTCGACTTGTACCCCTCCCTCGATATCTCTTCTCCTCAATCTGTCACAATATATCCCCAATGCCCTCTACCTCAATCCCTCTCCCACATCATATTTATCTATGTCTCACCCTCCCTATCCATGCTTATCTTTCTCACAACCTCCATCTCTCTCCATCACTCACCCATCCACCCTCTGTCTTCGACACCATCTCTCTCTCTCTCTAACACACCTTCTATTCCTCCCTCACTATCTCTTTCCTTCACTCTATATTCATCCCTCCCTCCATCCCCCTCCATCTCTCTATCTCTCTCAGTACCCTCCCCCTCCCTCCACAATTTGAAATTTATCCCTCTCCACCTCATCTTTACACCCCTCATTATACCTTCCTCCATAACTCTCTTCTCCCCCTCCTTTAATCCTTATCCCTCCATTCCTTTAGTCCTTCCTCCCTACCCTCCCATTTAACTCACTTTCTCTCCCTCACTCCCTCTTCATCCCTCCCAGCGCACTGATACCAGCTTCTATCTCTCTCTCTCTCTCTCTCTCTCTCTCTCTCTCTCTCACACACACACACACACACACACACACACACACACAACCTCCCACTTTCTCTCTCTCTCTCTCTCTCTCTCTCTCAACCTCCCACTTTCTCTATCACTCATCCCTCCTCCTAGTCTCTCTCTTTATCATAGACACTCACACATTAGGTCCCTTCACTCCTCTAAAATCCTTTGTCAAAGAAATATCATTCAAATATTTATTTATGTTTCTACAAGAAGAGTCCCGCCAATGAATGATGTACCTTATTCTCCATGAAAGTAAATGGAGACAATATTGCACCTCATAGTGAAATCAAGAATTCACTTAATTTCCTATTATTCACGTAAGTTTAATGACACTTACCTGTAAAAAGTCATTGTATTCTATCAAGATTTATTGGATTCTTTTGTTACATATAAAATTCAACCATTTCTATCAGGATTTGTTTATCTTCTAACACACGGAGGTTAGAGATAGTATTTCCCTAGGTAGACCATATTTTCAAGTCTAAATGTACTATATTTAAATCATTGCTCTTACATTTTTTATTTATAAGGTGAAATTTCAACAATGGTCCCTCTCTAGGTTATTCTTTCCTTTCAATGTCATTGCTCATGTGAATTTATGGAACATTAAATCAAATAGGAAATATGCTAAGAAAATTTATAATTATGTATAAATCCAAAAAAGAATTTACAATAGTATAATGTTTTTTGTCAAAGTTGACATTGAAAAGGGATTTTTCCTAGATGTAAAAGATCCAACTATAGGAGTGTATTTGACAACCTTATTTTAGCATGGACTATGAGGAAATATGCTTTTTTGTGGAAGAAGCGCATTAGAGTGAGTTTAATGGGGCTTAACATTAGTCTATAGGAATTCATTAATGTAAGGTGTGTGCATGCATATTCCATATTTAGGAGGGTGTAAGGAAGCATGGTGCATGTGGAGTTTTGCTAGCTTACAGAGCATAGATACCTTGATAGGTTGGATGCATGAGTTCATGCACAGAGTATACTCAAGTGGGAAATATATTTAAGGAAACCTTTAGCCATGCATGATGTGGCACTGGATTTAGGGTTTGACGATGCCATCTATTGCACATTGTTGCATGTGTATGGATAATTATATTTCCTTTTTTTTTTGTCTTTATAACAGAGACTTAGGTTGCTTTAATGTGTAGTTAAACAATTACAATTTTAACCTTATTACATTGAAATTTTTTCTTCAAATTTTTTCTAGCCTCACTTTGTTGCATGTCGATGAAGGAATTATTTTTTCATGGAGACATAACCAAATCTACCAATTATTCACTTAACGTGATCCAAGAGAGTGTTGGTCAAATTTGGGCCTTGTTTTTAGATTTAATGCACTTTAATAGTCAACAAAATCAATCATGGATTAGTAGAAATCCAAATTGGGGGGATATTTCATAATTCAATTCTATGATAGAGGTTTTTTCAATGTTTTTTTTCAAGTCACGTAAAAAATTCATAGATCTCAAAACAAAACCCTTTATTTTTGGGGAAGGTAGGGCTCCTCGTGAGCCCTTGGAATCTAGATTTACCTTAAGTTCAACCTCAACCTCTTTGACCATAGTATGAGTTTGGTTCCCAAACATCCCCCAATACTTTAGGGATTAATAAATTCTAGCTCGAATCATGAATCATTTGAGATCATTTATTAGTTATGATCAAATCTACTTATGTTATTGATGTTTTGCATGGTGTCACCATAAGTGGATTTTGAAATGATCATTAAAGTCTCGTCAGTGGCCTATGCGTCACAAAGGGTATTATTTTGGAATAGTGTCACACAAAATACTAATGAATTATACTCTAATTACCGCTCAGACCCCCCGCTTCCTTGAAAAAAAAGGAAAAAAAACACCCCTTTTCCAATGAAAGCAAAACATTTGGTGCCAACCCATGAACAAGGTCTCCATGGAATTCATCTTGGTTCCAACCCTAAGAAGTCTCTCCATGGAAGTTACCTGATTGCAATATTCTAGGAAAATCTACTAGGAAACCAAGGTGTTTTTGGTATTATGTGTACTCCTTGGATGTGAACTCCCTAGGTGTGAGAGAAAGCTCCAAATGGTAGAGGCAAAGAGTGATAGTCAAGGCCTTGGTTTCTTGGGTTCCTATAGTTACATATGTGCACTTCCCAATTAGTCTTGTACATTAAAATTTCCATTTCCATTTTTCATTATATGACAAACTATAACAAAAACATGTGTTTGATGTGGAGTATATTGCAAATTCTTACATATTTTGAACAAATAAACATTTCAACCCAACAATGATTAAATGCTTATAAAACTTTTATTTTAAAAAATGTTTCAATTCTAAACCTCTCATATTGATGATGTTGACATCTTAGAAGCCAAGTTGTAAGATGAACATACTATAATATATTATATGAAAAATTATAATTTTCATAAATTAATTGAAATTTTTGGTGTGAATTCTTAATATGGAACATGGATGTCTTCTATGATTTTGATTAGGTTAGTCTATAGTTGTGATATAAGCTAATGTTTATATATCTGAGTTATTGTCTAATATTGTAATGTATTTGATTCACTTTGAAAAATGAGTCATAATATGTATGAATATTTATGAGTTCTAAACAAGATAATAGGGAATGCATTAAAAAATAATAATTATTGCTAAAAAGGTAATAGGACATGTATTAAAACATAATTCTTAAGGGTGGTATTGCTTTAAATAAAGAGATGTATATTTCACACATATGAAAGGGTGATATTGTTGAGGTCATTCATATGATGAGTTAATAATACTAAGAGAACCTAACACTAAAGTTATATGTGTGAAACTTTGAAAATAAATCATCTTTTAAAATTAATTTAATTGCATGAAATCATATACCAATTTAGAAAATTTGGTTACTAGTTGTAAACTACTTTCTTGTTGTATCATTTTTATGAAATTAGTCTTATTGTAGAAATTTGTCAGATATGACATTGAGGATATTGAGGACAAAAATAATTTAAAAAGGGAAGAATGTCACCTACCCATTTTCCCTATTTTATGTATTAATTTTAGGAAAGGAAAATACATAAAAAATTGGGATTACCAACTTCCAAATTATGTAAATTGTCAGTTAAAAATAATATCTATTTGTAAGGATCATTACTTTGGCTTTGAAAACTATTCATAAACTACTTATATGATTTACATCATTGGTTTGTGTAAGAAGAAATATGGATATGTGCTATAGATAAGGAAAAAGGACCTTGTATTTTAATATGGGTGGATGAACTTGGTTGGGTTTTCTATATGAATTTTGTAGGCATAGTATAATTCCTTCCTATTTGGTTGAAGTAAGTTTGGTGATATACAGCATGGGACTTTGTAGCTTAATCCAAGTGTTGTAATAGATAAGTTTTTTGATCTTGCATTTATATATAAATGAATAGATAGAAAGAAACTATTTAATTAAATGGTTATGTTAATTATTTCCAACAATAGATCCATTTTTCTTGATGTTGTTTAGCTTGGTGATATTTCTTGTTGGGGACTCCACATTGATTATACTCATCATTTTCATTATGTTTAATTTGGTGGTGAAAACCATCAATTATTTTGGCATGAGCCTAGTTGTGCATGTTTGAAGGTTTCCTTTATAGAGAGCATTATTGGGTGGGATGTATTTTTTTTGTTTGATGAACATATCAAAAACCACCTTGGAGTGCGTTGGTGGGTCAGATAACTCTTCATATCTCTTTAGGAGTCCAAAAAGAGGACTTAACTAGTAGAGGTTCCCAGTAAGGGGACGATGGTTTGTTAACAACAACCCTTTTTCCTTTTTTTATGCATATGTTAAATATAACTCAATTTGATGGATGAAGCTTAATATAATTTGGGATGAAGTTGGAATTAATGGGGGAAGTTCCTATGGTGCAATTCCATATTACCTTATTTTCTTCTTCAATTCTAGTTCTAATTCAAATTTATAGGGACCTTAATTGTATGATCAATATTCTTCCAGTGATTGATGGTTATAAATAGTGTTTCATGCATGTAGCAATTTGAGGAATACCTTAGATGTTCTTTCATGTAGGATTATGTAATTGTGACTAAGATTTTTGGTTACATAGTAGTCACTAGTTACCCATTTGTATACTAGTGTCATTGTCATTGTCAATATCATCACCATCATTGTCATCATCATCATCATCATAATTGTTGTCATAATCATCATTATCATCATTGTTATCATCATCAAACACATTAACATTTTTTATTTTAAATAGAAATAAGTGATTGTATCCTGCCTTTCATTTGAATTAAGAGGCTGGTTTACCTTATGATATAAGAGTATTATCAAGTTGTACTTCCCATGGTAAATTTTTACTTGTATAGGGTTATCATTCTGTTGGGAGTCATGGAGTGGAGTACATATCACTAACAAGGTTCACTGCATAATGTTAAATTTGCATATCACATAGGTGTGAAGAATTATGGATGGAGGTAAGGTATAGTGATTGGGAAGACACCATAAAAATGTTATCAAAACATAATAAACACACATAATACCACTAAAAATCTAAATTATTAACAAATCAAATGTCCCTAACCACTATGACCCTAGACACATAATTAGAAAGGATTAATTGTTGTGGTCTAAAATTGTCACGTTTTTTCAAAAACTATTGTGCCAACCACATGGCATCATCAAAATCATTATAATAATTTATGGTGGCATAAATGTTTTTATTGTCACCAAAAACATCACCAAAAAAGTAATGGTGAGGACCCTTCAAGGATCATCACCAAAAATGTCACCAAAAAAAGAATTGACTACAGTGTTTTAATGACCCTCACCATAAGTGTCACCAAAAAGATATTTGGTAATGGGATTTTAATGAGCCTCACTAAAAGTGTCATTGAAAAGGGATTTGGTGACAGGATTTAAAGAAATTCCACCAAAAGCACTTACGATCAAAATTTTTCATAGCCCGTCACCATAAGTGTCTTTGATGATGACCATTTAAGTTCCATCATAGGAATGACCCTCGCCAAAGGATTTTTTTGTAGTAGTGTGATAAATTCTTACATAAGTATGTTTAACATGAGTTAAAACATGACAATAAAGAGGAGGGTTAAAAGAAACTAATCCCCCCATAATTGAACATGTTTTGGAAGATCTAAAATTTGTGATGAAGGATTTGTTGTCTTTACATAGCCTTTTATTCATGAATAATTATCATAAAAGAGATAACGTGATGAAGAACATCAATTCAAAGAAATGGTTGTTTACCATAGACAACAAAGACACCATCGGTATACCTTAGGTTTACCAACATAATCTTAGTGGCTCGAACCATGCTCCTCAAATATTCAAGGATATTTGTGGGATTAAATTTCATGTTAGGGGTATTATACATATCATTAATAGATGTGGTTTGAATGTGTTCAATCCTCTTGTAAAAATTTAGAAAATAAATGATTGGAACAAGGCCCAAATCAAAGATGCTAGGTTACTAAATTCTATCATCATGTTATTTAGTGTTAGGTTATTAAAT